>CAEFZX010005481.1:0-29615 GCA_903066825.1 Alfaro cultratus | reverse complement strand
GCAGTTTGATGTGGGCTTTATGGGCAGTTGCCCAGGGTGCCATCAGGAAGGGGTGGAGCACTAGAGATAAAATATATCTTATCTGTCAGTCTGAACACATTTTCTACTGCTTGTGTCCATGTGTGATGAAGTAAGTTTCCATTAGTTGCTGTTGAAAACTGACAGACCACATTACCTGCTTTCTGCTGCAAAAAAAGAAATCAGATAAGTTCTTGCATTTTAATTGGTTGGAGAGCAGCAGGAGGAGGGGCTTACCCAGGGCATCGTTCCTGTAAGAAGCACAACTGTGTGCATATTTATATAGTGTAAATGTCAGTTAGATTGCAAAACTACTAACACCCATTGAACTTTTTTACATATATTACAATCCAACACTTCATGTATTTTACTGTGATTTTTTTGTGAGAGATGAAAACTAATCACAGTGGACCTTCAACTACTCGGAGTTCAATATTTGCAGATTTTTCTGAGGAATGTAAGTTCAAATTATTTGTGGAACATCCAGCTATTTGCCCATTTTTTCTTGGGCAGCTCACATACCTGGGCACAATGCTACTTGACACACTATTGGTTGGTGCTTACAAAGCAGCAAATTCCAGAAGTGATATTTATCTTCCATGAAGCTGATTGGCAGACATAAGGAAGAATGTTAGCTTCTGTGGTTTCTGCTGTTAATGGTATATTTGGAGTTTGATCTGTTAAAAGTACTTTATATATATTTATAAAGTACTGAACTGATTTAATATTGTAAATATCACCAGATTTAGATTTATATAGTATATATTTCCTATATTGTTTGCACTGTTTTTGAGCTGATTTTAATCTCATTGTAAATGTGTAAGGTGACAAACAAATTATAATTCTAATTGTGAAATATGCAGCTATATGCATTTTTAGATGGGATCTCAAGTGTTTGTGGAAATTAACTATTTGCGGCTGGCTGTGGCCCCTGGCCCCTAAAAATACCAAGGGTCCACACAATTATGACCTCGAAGGACAATGATTTTTCAGTTCTGCAAAGAAAAATCTGAACGCTGTGGCACACATTTGAATCCAGCTCCTTTAATTCTGATGCACTTCAATAAAATCCTGTGCACCAATTTGAAAGTAATAAGGTCTAAAACTTGAGCAGAGAACTTAACTTCAGAATAAATGCAGCTGTTCTGTGAAGGCCTCAGAGGTTACAGTAGAGAACAATCAGCCTCATGGAGACTAAGGAACCCAGCAGACGGCCAGGGAGAACAACCAGTGACTGCAGGAACCAAGAACTAATGAGGTGTTTCCAGTGTGCTCAGGACCTTCAGAGGCTCATGAACAGGAGATCAGTGGACCTGTAAAAGTATCATGGATGACTAAAGCTCACTGCTGCACCGAGTGAGCAAAAGAAAAAGAAAAAAAAAAAAACTTATTACACAATCTAAAAGATAGCATGGTGTCAGAACACTTAGTGAATTATATATTGTGCTCCATGGGGTCGCATGTCCACGGAGCGGTCAGGGTGTCCACTGGGACCAATGGCCGCTGATAAAGCAGACAGAATTCACCTGCAAGTTCCTGATCTGGATCAAAGAGCAAAAAAAGAAGCTGATGTGGGATGATGGATCAAGTTTACTTTAACACCATATGGCTGGCAGGCTGAGCAGGCGGACCGCATGCAATCAGAATGCAATGCTGGAAGCAGCCAAGAAGGTAAGATAGAGGCGGGGGGACGACAGCCCAGGGCAGCCCAAAATTATTCATACTCCTGACAAATTTAGATGAAAACTTATTTTCATACAACAATGAGGTTGGTTTCTGATATTAAATGAGAATGGCATCTATCAAAAGATTATGAATCAAAGTGAAAGGAGTATGATATGTGTTTAATTATCTAGTGTGTTTTTTGTTGTTGTTGTATTTTATTAAAAATGTTGTGTTGGAATTTATTTTTACCCTTTATTTTGAACCTAATTCTGTCAGAGGTATGAATTATTTTGAGATGTGATGTTAATGAAGCAGACGCAACAAACAAATTTTGCCGTTCCAGCACACTGCAAAAACACTAAATCTTACCAAGCAATTTTGGTTTAGTTTCCGGTGCAAATATCTTATTACACTTGGAGTAAGATAAACCAACTTAAAAGTAACTTTTCAGCAAGATATGCACACTTGCTCCATTGACAGATCATTTAACTTATGGGAAAAATGCCTTGCTATAAGTGAAATAATCTGCCAATGGAACAAGTATTTCTTCATTAATATTAAGGAATTATTTATTTAAAACAAGCCTCTAAATCTATCTACAGAATTACTTTTATATTAGTTTTGTCTTATCTCATGTGTACTAAGATATTTGCACTAGGAACTAGACCAAAACTAATTGGTAAAATGTTTGGTTTTTGTAGTGCAGGTGTTTGCTAATTGCTACTGCTGCTAGTCTGGAGGAACAGAGAGACGGTGGGAGGAGTGACGCTCTGTGAGGTGGAAGCTCAGCTGGAGTCTGCAGCTCCAAGGAGGAGTTTTGTGGAAGTAGACAGAGCTTTGTTAAAAGCGTGATTAGGCATGAATGGTTACCATGTGATATAAAGCTTTATATCCTCTATTAATCCTTTAACAATGTTTTTACCAGCATTTTACTGAGAAGCAGCTCCTTTAATGAGCTCAGCAGATGCACAATATTAGATAAAGCTGAAAACATCCATCCTACATAATATTTTTCCCTTTAAATTATCTCCAGTTCTCAGAATCTGACCAAGTGATTAAGGGTCAAGGGTATCTGCAAACTGGACTAAACTATATCATTATTTGTGATTTTTCTACTTCGACTACATGCCCCCAAAATAAGTGAGATGAGAATGAATCTAGCAGTCTTTATAACCTAGAGTGCCCTCTGTGAGGAGGGACCTCAGCCCTGGCAGCAAGTGCCAAGTATTAGAGTACTTACACAGCATACCACAAAGCCAGCAGTAATGTTCCTAAGGTAGGTACAATATCTGACTAACTGCCATCTATTCAGGTACTATTGCTATTGAGTTTCAAGTTGTGCAGTGGGATAATGTAATGTTATACACTAGGTCAGACTTGTTCGGCCACAGGTGCTTTGTTTAAGAGATTTCAAAAGGGAGGGGTGAGCGGAGTCTGCCTGATTAAAGGCAAGTCAATGAGATGTTATCATGATGCTGGAAAATATTCATCAATAGATAGTATGTTTTACCCTGTCAGTATGCTTAGCACAACACAGCTGAGGAAAAGGCAGAATGTGTTTCTGAAGCATTTTTCTACTTTCTGATTCTGGTTTTAAAATTAAACTGGGATTATTTAATGTCTGTTCGACAATCAAAAGTCCTATTTACTGTCCCAATTCTATGCTGAAGAGCTGTAAAGCAAAGGCAATAGTTATAATACAAACATCACTGTGTCAGTGTGATTCTCATCAGCAGTGTAGAAAGTTTATGTTTATCTTCCTGCTGATTCGGAGAATTTTGCAATTATGATTGGTACCCTGCTGTGCATACATCTCTGGGTGCGGACTGCTTTTCATTTAAGTTGCTTAGTTTGAAAAGATAAGAAATCTTTCTATATGAAGTTCAGAGACAGCGTCAACTGTTCAACATTAAAGACATTTCACAAATATGTATATATTTGAACACTGTTTGAATTATATTTGAATCCTTAAAACTACTATGATTGTTTCAAATGAGGTCATAACTTAACCATACTTTATCTTTACCAACAAGTTTGTTTTTCTTTCTTTTTTATTATGTATGATCATTTCATCTCACCAAAGATTCATTTACACTCTGAAAGGTGTTGGAAAATCAATGATCCAATTTTTCCCTGATCAGTAAACACACCAAAGCTAAATGCTACAAGACAACAATCTTTATTGTGGAAATTCTTACTACAGGTAAAAAATAAAATAAAAAAAACTCAACGTTATCTATTTTTAGTGTCAGTGAAGTGTTAAAAAGGAAGTCAGAGAAAATCATTTCCTACAGGATGCCAGGTTGTTCCATCACGTTGGTGGCCCTGGTCACACTTTAGCAGACAACAAAAAGGTTCAAAGTAAAACAGCTAAATGCTTCTTTTTGATCATTTTAAGCTTTCAGCCACTGTCATAGAGCATACTGGATTTAGGTATGAAATTCAGCTAATATCGGATGGTCAAGCTAATGCTCATCAGATACATTTATGTCAGGCACTTAAGCAGCCACCTCTGGGGTTCTGTCGATCAGTTGTGTGTTGTAAGTGTAAATGAACGACTCAGCTTATTGCAAATCAAAAGTTACAAGATTAACTCCAGTGTTACAACTGCTCTCACACACACCCAGTGTGACATCTCCTCTGCTCCTAATGTAATATATTTAATGGCTGCTTATGAAGCCAGCAGACTTGAAATAATATTTTGAATAGTAATTATTATTCCTCTTAAAGACCATGTGCATCAGCATGTCAAAACTTCACAAAAACTAGAGATCGGAATGAAGTCTTCCTCTGAAATCCCATACAATCAACAAACTGAGAGAAAAATGGGGTTTTGAAAACAGAATCTTAAGACATGTGTGATGTTAAAATTAGAGGTGCACCAATCAATCTGCCAGAGATCATCAGTGATCATGTCCAATACTGAAAACTGACTGGAACATTCACTATTTTCAGTGTATTAAATCAACAGCCTGTACTGTGATGCAAATGTCCTAAGCTTATTAAAAACCAGATAAAGTTAGAGGAATATAATTTGATGCTTAGAGGCAAATGATCTAAAAAAGTTTTCATTATGTTATTTTATGATTTAAAACTAGAACCTCTACTGAAGAAACTACAGCTCTGTTTTTTTTTCTGTTATATCCAATAGTCCCTAAAAAAAACTGAAATAGAGGAACATTTTAATCAGCAGGTCAGACCTAAAAAAACAAAAAAAACAGGACAATTATGCCAACTGGGGATCGACTGATCAATGAATCTAATTAAAATGTTATTTTAAGACATTGTCACATGCATATTTCCACTATGAGTATCACAGTGTTCTGTTATTTTGCTTTAAATCTACAAATTTAAAATAACAGAAAGCAGATCATTTAAGCTGTGATTTTCATTCACCCTCCATTTATTTACACTCTATGTTTTATACTGTAACAGGTAAAAAGCAGCTTCAGAATACGACTCCCCCAAATCCAGGAGCAGTTTCATGGTGTTAGCATGGGCCCCTGCAAACAGCTGCAGTTAACAAGCTGTCCAGTGGTCTTATTTAGATGATGCACCCTCATCATGGCCACCCGGTTGCTTCCTTCCCTCTTGTCCTATGACGTAAAATCTTCACTTTGACTGGACCAGGAGGAAATGTCAAGGGAGGGAAAGTAAAACCCAGTCAGTGTAAAATCATAAAGAAAGCTTGTTGATGAAAAATGAGCATCGTTACGTCTGCTTCCATCGGTAATTAGCCATGTTTCACCAACCAGATCACTCAGAGAAGATAAACAGTGGCTCTCTGAAAATAATGTCACTTGGCTCTGATGATTCATCAATAATTGACTGCAGCAAAACTGAGCATGCAAACATGTAATAAATATGTAATACACATGTAGTACCTTCATGGTGTCAAATCTATCTCAAATGGCGTTTTTATTTGGTTTACTTTTTAAATCTAGCATTAACTCACTTTGATTATTATTACCAATTACAACTGAAAAGATGAGGCCTTTCAGGTTGTAGGAAAACATTGCAACATGATTATTGAATGCTGAAGTTTTGAGATAATTAACCCAAATATTCCTCATTTTTCTCTATGTCAGATCCTCAGGATTTCCTCAGGACACTCGGTGTCCTCCTTTGGAATTTCAGCCTCCAGCATCTACATCATGTTGGTCATCAAGGACTGGGAAAGTCCATCTGAATGACCCAATAGTTCATTTACATGAAGTGAAACAATCCACAGCACTTGAAATATAAGACCTTTCCCAATACATCATCAAAGCAGTGCTTTTCCATGCAATATGCCACACCCTGATATAGTGATGTTAACTGTAATTCAAATGATTGTCTTCTAAATATCTCATTCCAATTTGGTCAGGGGTGTTTTTGTCATTTTAATGTCCCTTTCATTTATTTTAATTTCTCATACAGAATTCCCACACGGCATAGATACATTTGGAAAAAGTACGGAATTAGATTATTTTCCTGGTTTGGATAAATGGAGAAAAGGTTTATTTCCAGAATGATTCCCAAAGGTTGTCCCCGTAGAGTTTCAATTATCAATCCCCCCATCATGTGTCCATCCATCCACCCATCCATCCATCCATCCATCCATCCATCCATCCATCCATCCATCCATCCATCCATCCACTTAACTTGTTAATATCATTAAAAACTTGCCTCTTGACTTGGACTTTCACACCAATATCTCATGACCTCACTGAGCTGTTTGACTTGAAAATTCATGAGGTTTTACATGAAACAAAAAGAATGTCACAGTGGAGCCGTAACCCGGCACAATACAACAGAGCTATGTATATTTGATCCACTTGTTGCTGCAAAAAATGGTTCCCTGTTTTTTTCTAGATAACAGCAAAGAAGCCCACAGTGATGGAGCGGTCATCCCTGTCAATGCTAGCACAGAGGGCTACACGACATTGGGAGGGACTTGGAACATCACCCAAGTCACCCAAATCACCCAAACAGAGCATATTATGCAGAATAATGTTAAGTCATCTCTAGTAGCTTCTCAAATGCAAACAGAAGCAACTGATGAAGGACCGATGGTTTTACTGCCAGCCTGGAGTCGGTGTCATGAGTGCTGTCAGTGGTTATATTAACATTATTGCCAGAGCTGCTACAAGTAAACAGGCATTGTGCTGGGTGATAGGCTCAGAGCAAAAATGCTTTACGATAGAGAGCACCCTGAAGTCATAATGGAAATGTTCCTATAAAAATCCAATAAAATCCCCACCTCTCTATCATGTCACACAGGTGGGTTACCAGCAGACAACACCTTTTTAACAGGACAAATTATTTCCATTACATAGATTTCCTGTTTCAATCTATAGATATTCAGAGGATCCAACATATTTCACAAAGTGTCACTTAAGTTTCTTAAATTAGTTGAGGTTAACTGTATTAACTCCCAGCCTTCTTATAGTTTTACATCTTAAATCCATCTAACACAACAGAGAAAAAATTTACATTTTTTTTTTTTTCCTCTTTCTGGCACAAATTACAAATTGATCAAAAACAAATAAATCTGGGGAAGTAAGACTTGCAGGCTAAACAACTAACTTTCCACATTTAAACATGCACAACGATTGATAAGCCAAAGCAAAAATAGAGACCAATGAATATTTAATGTTAGCTTTTGTTTTTCTTTTCTGGTTTTGAATGCCGTGTTCACAGCAATAACAATAAAAGTGATGATAAGACAGTATTCACAACTTCTTTTGTGGATACACAAAAGAAGCCGTACAGCCTTCAGTACGGCTGTGACTGAAGGTGACTGCAGTTACAGCCCCACAAGCGCATTCTTGTAAAACATATTCAGCTTCTTCAGGACAGCAGCTACATAAAGAAGTGGGATTTGTGTCGCTAATCTGCTCACAACTGCATTTAATCATATTTTTAAATTTATTAACATTTACTGATGCTTTGATGGAGCAAACAGTGGAGTAAATAGTAAAATTAATTTTGACAATTATATGTATAGTTTTATAATGAAACCTAGTTATTTTGATTATGAATCAATTTGCCCATTATTTGTTTTAATTAACTGGCTGTTTAACTTCCATTTAATTCACAACAGGTCACAAGCAGCCTGAGGTCAAACTTGTCCAAGACTTCATAATCAAAGTTTGATCTGGTACTTTCTTTATTTAGGGCCTGACCTGATACTTGGGGGGTAAACGCTTATTGTGACTGGCCCCCACCTCTGGTTGGAACCCTGCTGTCACTCAGTCATTTGCCTGAAATGTCCTTGCAGAGTTTGGAACAAACCCGATTTCTATACAAGCTAATTCCAAAGTCTTATGGAAATGGTTAATATCAAATTTGACAGCAATCATAATAAAAAAGGACATCAAGTGATTTGCTGTTTATGCCAATGTTTTTTGCTTTTTTGTACACATAAGAAAACCTGGCAAAAATGGAGGTTTTAAATTATAAACAACCCCAAACTAAAGGCCGTTTTACAAAAAGGCTTTGGGAGGTGAAAATCTAATTCCCAAATGTTTGGCAGTATGAATTTGCTATTTCCAGTCTTAAAATATCACGCCTGCACCTTCAATGGTTGAGCATCAAAAGGTCCTGTCCCTGGAATCTTACCACCCTGGACGGAGCACCTGAAGGATGATGCAGGTCTTTTGTCAGGTATTATTTTCCTGTTTCTGAAGGACACAGCAGTTCATTTGGCTCAGACGCTTCCTATGACCTCTAACTGTGCAGTGTCCTCAAATTGTTTAAGGACATGACTTTTATTCCCCTATTAGCTCTTGAGAGTCAGGTTTCAGGAGATGCTTGTCACTGTTAGTTAATTTAAAGGCAGCAGCTACATAACTGAGATTGGTGTTTTTTTTATTGGCAGGGTTGTTGTAGTTCTGACATGTCTAGAGATATGTTCCAAACTAGAACCACCAGGCTGCTAAACCGCTCAAATGCTGCACTGCTGTATAGATCAGACACTTAACAATTCTGCACTTCTTTTATTTACTTTATCTGTTATTTGTGTTTTCAATTTAAGGGGCAGTATTATGTAAAATCGCCTTTTTTGAGCTTCACATCATATTATAATGTTATACCCTCATTAAAAACACACCCACAGTGTTGCCTTGATTCTTTGATGCATCTTTAAGAAATCCTTTAGTCTCCCGTGGAAAACATTCAGCTGTGCAAAAAAACTGGGTGGACATAGCCCCGCCTTCCAGGCGCAGCTCCTCCTCTAAGCTGCAGTTTCCAAAGAGCAGCCCCAGTTTTTAAAATCTAAAAACCAAGTTTCACCCATTGAATTCAACAACTCTTACAAATGAACTTTTAGATGATTTTCTAATTGACTGACATGCACCTGTAATGTTCAAAACATTTCTCACAATGAGAGTAGCTGCCATTTTGAATAGGACTGTAAAGAGAGCACATGCTTTTGCATAACAGAGGTTTTCTTGCATGAAACAAAACAAATATTTTTTGATTTTTTTTACTGATGTTTCAACTGGTGCGACTCGCCCATTCAGTTCCTTCAGACTAGTCAGCGGCTATTAGCAACCACCTGGTGGAACTGTGCAGCTACTGAGTTTCAGTATAGGATCTACTTCTGAGTGCAACACTGGTAAAAACATTGATAAAGGATTAATAGAGGAGCTATGTTGTGATGAATTAATTAAGGTGGAGCTTCAGAAAGATCAGGAGTTTTTAAAGAGACAGAAGCCCAATTTCAATGCATTAATATGCAAAGTCAAATTTCTTTAAAGACATATTTGATATTTACAGAACTCTTAGAACAACTGAATGTAACATAGATACTGGATTGTGCTATAAAATGGCACTATTGGCTAGGAAAATGTATAAGACTTCCCCTTTAACATCGATCTGTTCTAATTAAGACATGCTGTCTCACCTTCATAAGTGGATTATAACTTGTCACAATAAGTCACTTACATTTCCTGGAGTAACCTTTTGTGAAAAAAAAAACAAAAAAAAACCTTACTTGTAGGTTTAGTTTTATTGAACACCACTTTTGACTTTTACTTGAGTAATATTACTGTGAAAATATCACTACTCCTACTTGATCAAAATTACTGGATACCCTATACTGTGAGTAACTTCACTAAATGAAGAGCAAGCCTGTTTTAATCAAAATTGCATGAGACACAGACACACACCTACAGTTTCAGTTAAAGTGAGACCTCTCGTTTTGTACACAAGCCTTGTTCTAATGTTATTTTCTATCTACTGAGCCTTTTGTGCAACTTGGAGATCAGTATATATTGTTAATGGATTCATTACATGTGTGTGTGTGTGTGTGTGTGTGTGTGTGTGTGTCCATGCGTGTGTGCGTGTGTTTTATATGTTTACATAGAAAAAAATTATTTAGTGATTGCCTAAGTTTGTTATGTTTCCACTCTAGTATTTAAAGTAGCAAATTTTGCGCATAACTTTCTATTTTTCTCTGATTACATCATTTTTAAATATTAAACGTTTAGATTTTTTATTAAATATTTTTTAACTTGAAGAATTTCTTAGAAGGCTACTTTTTAATGTTGCTCATACTTGATTACAATTTTTGGCTACTCTACCCGACGCTGGTCATTTTGTTCTAAGCCAATTAGGATACTGATGGGTTCAATTCAATAAATTCAATTGCCACTAAAAAGTGAATATTTTTTAGGAATTCAATACAAAGTAATCTAGCTCATATAATATAGATTTGCTACACACTTAGTGATATATTCTAAGCATGTTTTAATCAAGTTTAAACAATCTAAAAATTCAGTTTCTAGAAAAACTTTGAGCAGACCAGTAAAAGGGACTTTAATAAAGGCTAAGAAGTGAAAATGAATAGATTTAAATGTAAATAAACTACTCTTCTGATAAGTCCAGTTATTTAAAGAAAAAAGACTTATTATTATTAATAAACCTTAAAACTTTTTCTTCAGGTAACTTTGGAAAATGTATTTTCCAAAGTTATATATTTCACCTGAATGTTCCAGATTTGTACATATTTGAATGTTAGATGAGAGCTTGAGTAAAAACAGTTTCAGTTTCTGATCTAATTGAGTAGAGAAGCTTATCCAAACCAACCTGAACCTGTGTAAAATAGGACTTTCTTCCTAAGCCTAATACCTGCTTGTGCCGCCCTTGGTGCTACAGCTGCTATCAAGGATTTGCAATCCTTGCTAGACTTTCACATTGCTGTGGAAGAATTTTAACTCACTCTTCTTTGCAGAATTGGTTTAGATCAGAACCCTGAAGGGTTTCTGAGCATTGAGATTAATTCACATCTTCAGATTCAAGTCTAGATCATAACAAGGTCACTCCAAAGTTTGATGTTCAGAAATCCTCCTCTGAAGCACCAAAGCAACCCCAGACGATCCACCATGTTGAACTGGTCCTGGAAATATGATCTGGAAATGTACATTTTGTACATTTTTAAATTAACCAACTCAGTCGCACATTCACTTAGATTGGATTATATATATATATATATATATATATATATATATATATAACTACTCGGTATGTATGTTGAAATGTTGCTCTTACTGTACAGTATTTTTATTCTTTATTCTGTTTTTATTTTTATGCATTTTCTATTCTATCTTTGTTCCAAAGTATTTGCTTTGATTGCCTGTCACTTTGCTGTTGTTGTAATAATTTTATTCTATTCTGTTCTGGACCTTTAAATAGGCACAATCTGTTGTTTTATTTTAGTTTTTGTTGTTTTTCATGCAGTCATAAAGGTTCTATTTAAGTGATTTCTTGATTCTGCCGATCTGGGAAATCAGATCTGGCTTAAAATAATTTCTCAAAGAAATAAGACTAATTAATTAACAATGAAGGCAACGACTTTCACATGGGGCAAGGTTGATTTGGATAGCTCTCTATACCCTTAATAAACAAAAGCATGATTTGACTTTTTATGCAATTTGAATATTGCATAAAAGTTTGATATTTCTTCGCAGTCATCTCAGAAAGTGAAACGTATATCATCACACATAGAGCCTTTGTTTCTTTCTCACACACACACACATTATTATTATTATTGTTATTATGGTTATATTTGTATTATTATTTAATACCTTAGATGAAGTACCCTGTCATTGACTAAGCAATTTCCCCTTGGGATCAATAAAGTACATTCTATTATATATATAAATGTGAATATGAACTTGTTTTCTTTGCATTATTTGAGGTCTGAAAGTGCTGCATGTTTTTCGTTATTTTAACCATTTCTCATTTTCTGCAAATAAATACTAATCATTCGCTTGGAATTTCAGAGACATGTCAGTAGTTCATAGAATAAAAGGTACAATGTTCATTTTACTCAAACATATACCTATGAAATGTAAAATCATAGAAACTATTAATTTTACATTGGTCTCTTATTTTTCCCCCAGAGCTGTATATTATGTTACAGATAATAAAAACCCAAAATTCAACATCTTTACTCGGGTCATCCTTATCTGATATTAAATAATTTGGTGATTAGAAAGATGCAAGTATTTTACAACAGAAATAGGAAATATGCACAGGGCACTTTTTCCCATAAATGAAAGTGGATCAAGACTTTAGACCAGAATATTGAGTACGCAGAACATTCTGTATATCCAACGTCAGTGGAATAAGTTCTCCCTGCTCTGCTGCAGGTACAGGCCTGTGTCGGTTCATCTAGCCTCTGTGTGTTGTGTTGTGTCGGGAAGGCAGAACGGGAGCATCCTCCCTCCGCTCCGGTCCCCCTCTGTTCAGCGGGAGCAACAAACGCGCTGTAATTCGGCTGCCAGGGCGCTTCATTAGGCTCCTGCCAGCGGGCCCCCGAAACAAGTCTGCAACGCGGAACAGGTGTGTGCGCGCGACACAGCGCCATTGCTCTTTTGTGTGCGCGCGCGTGCGCGCGTAACCAAATGAAACAAAATACCACACAACATGCTGGGTCACATGTGAAGTACTTACATCAGAGTGTTTCTGTCGACGCTGAAAATAATGAGAAGCCCATCACACACACGCACACACACACACACGCACACACATACACGCCGCTCACTGTACCTAGAATATATTGTTCTCTATCAAAATGACAGGCGTGGTCATTAAATGAAAAGCTAACAGCAGTTTGTTTGTTGCCTGGATCGGTTAATTAGCTGAAGGGTCTGTACCGTATGGAGGTCGATGCGGATCCTCTCCTCTCCTTTATGCGGGCTCTCGGGCCACAGGTGATAGCTGGAGCCGTAGTTGGGGCTGTCTTTGCTGCTGTGGCTGCCAGAAGCAGACGAGTTCTCCGCGTATGCGTGCGGTGTTGCAGGGGGGGTTACGCGGCTGTGTGACTGCGCCTGACCGCCCTCCGCGGCGATCCGTCCACACTTATTGCGTTCTCTGTCACAGTGCTGCTGATGCTGCTGCTGCGAAGGCTGCGAAGGCTGGGGACGGAGCCCCGGCGCGCCTTGCTGCTGCTGCTGCTGCTGCAGCCGCTGCTGCCGATGCTGCAGCAGCTGCTGCCGCTCCTGCTGTTGCAGCAGAGGAGCCCGGTGAGTTCTACATAGCTCTCCGGAGCCGCTTGCGCAGTAGTTGACGGGCAGGCTGCTTCCCACCAGTAGCTGTTGCTGCGCTCGCAATTGTGGGATCTGTTGCTGCTGCAGATCCTGAATCTGACACTCGAGCGCTTTCTTAGCCTCGTTTGACTCGCGTGCATCTAAAGAGTGCCCTTTTTGTGAGTTTGCATGGCTTCCTTCAGGGGAGGGGTCCCTCTGTTGGAGTCCTAAATGACAGTGCTGCTGCTGCTGTTGTTGCTGCTGCTGCTGTGGCTGCAACAACTGCCTGTGGTCTTGGTGCCCTCCTGCTCCTCCTCCTCCCCTGCAGCGTTCCACGGTGTTCGCCTGTTGGTAATTATTGGCGCTCCTTCGGAGACGATCCCCTCTTCCAGATCTCCGGGAAAAGAGCAGAGAGGAGGAAGACGTTGGTGGCGGCGGCAGAAGTGGTGGGAAAGGCGGGGAGGGCTGCGGGGGGAGAGAGTCTACAGGATGGGATAGATTTGGAGGAAGGCTCGCTTCTTGTTCCGAGAAACTGCAGTGGCAGCTTGGAAAAACAGCCTCCCTCTCTGACTGCAGCGGCGGCGGCGGTTGCTGTGAGCCGTCCGGGGCCCAGGGAATGGGATCCTGCCGCAGGTGCGCCGGCTGACCGGCGCTGGGTTCGCCGCCTCGCTGTGAAGGTCGCCGGCTGCTGTCGCAGCTCGCCGGCGGCAGCGGGTCGCCGCTGTGAACCGGTCTCCGAGGGGGCTGGCTCACACACGGGAGCTCCTGGAGGCTCTGGCGCTGAGCGGCGGTGGTTGGAGTGCGGACTCTGTGGTGAGAAGAGGGCGGGGGCGGCAGACTGAAAACGGGCGCGACTTGCTCTCGGCTCTGCTCGTCGTTCCCTCGCTCTTCGTCTGGTGTGTGGTGCTGATGGACCGCTCCCGCGTTCCGATGCCGCATCCCCTTATCCGCCTCGTCGCGCTGTGGGTGCTCCTGTGCCGTACAGAGCTCCGAAACCCATTCATTGCGATCAGTCCCAGCAGAGTAGGACCGACTAGTACCATTGGTAGGTTTGACCAGGACCTGCCTTAAGACGTCACCGTACAGCCACAACACCGCCTTCGACTCAATATCGGTCCAATGCGTGCCATGCGCGCAGGTTGCAGGGGATCGATCACTCCGGTGGGCTGATCCCACAATAGGCAAAGTGAGGTGCTCAAAAGTGGTTCACTCCTGCTTTCACGGTCAGTCTACTGCGGATCTCCACTTTTTTCCACGCAGTGTCAGAAATCCTCTCCGCCGCCGTGTCACCTGTCTGAATCTAACGCGACACTTTGCTCCAATGTAGAGGCGATTTCATTTCTGTTTGCGATGACATCATATGTCACCAAGGTGTGAGCTGTTGAGACAATAGTGAACGTCCTCGTGCAAATCCAGTTTCAATTTATTGGTGAATGAGGGTATGAATCAAATCACCAGGGATCAGGGTTGGATCCTGGCACGTTCCTGTAAGAGTTCATCATTAAACAGCTGCTTTAGTCTGACCAGGCGATGACCAGTCAGTCAGGAAGAGAAGCTGAGTAGATCTGCTTTTTTTTCTTTTTCTTTTTGCAGCTGCATAAACGTCACATTATCACCAAATGAGCAGAAATTATCATAAATCAAAGAGTGTTCAGAAACTTTAGGTATTAACATATTCTATAAGGTACAGCAAGTAGGATAAATAATTAAAAGAGTAGGTCACAAAATAATGAAGGTGAGTTGTGCTCATAATTTTAAGCATGACAGTTTAAATATTATTTGAAGAATCCATGCAGGCATTGTGATAGAGGACCCTGCAAACATCTTCAGACCACAGACTGGATTGTTGGATTTTATGTGATAGACCAACACAAAGGGAGCATATTATTTATGAGGTGGAAAATGATGCATGGAATCTGAAAAGTGTGGCATTTCCCCCCCCCACACTCCTCCGTGAGTGTGCACACCACTTGTTGCCTTAATGCCAGACATCAGCTAAAGTGTGATAATTTAGAGATTGGAATATCACCATTCTTCTTAGCAAAGAGAGCTAAAGCTGAGTCAGATTGAATCAGAGCTGCTGAGAAGTACGCTTTTCAAATTTTGCTGCTGGTTCTTAATTAAATTCAGACCTAGACTTTGACTGGGCCATTCTAACACACTGTGGACACTGTTTGATCAAAGCAGTTCTATGCACCTCCAGAAAATGTTCAAGGAGGTGGCAGCTAAACTGCCACCCCCTTGAACATATATATATATATATATACATCCATTATCTTTGCACCCTTGTCCCTAGTGGGGACAAGGGTGCACACACACACGCATGGGTGCGTGTGTGTGTGCTTATTTGTGACATAGCTGTACTTTATGCCTTTTGATGACATAAACATGCTGTAGATAAGTACCCCCACATCACCATGCCTCCACCACCATGTCTTACTATGTCTTACATGTGAACTGGGTGATTACTGGTGGTCCTGTTAAAAGGACAGAGAGCGGTGTGAATTAGTGTAAATGTCAGCGGCAGTTAATGATGCCCATTGATGTTACTGCTCATACTCTGAAGCATTAAAACCAAAATAACATGTCAGAAACATGGTTTTTCCTCTATGTTTGTTAGTTACTTTTATAAGAATTGGCTGGAATCGAAACATAAAGGCATAAATAACTCAAACCACATTAAAGTGCACAGAAGAGGAGGAGATGAGGCTGAGCCAAAGAGACAGGAGAGCAGAGAGATGAAAAAAAGAGCCAACTTCTACATCATACATTAGCAATTCTGAATAAGTAATAATCCCTTCCCTAAAGCTGCCTCAGCTCATTGGAGTTTTGATGAGTCTGAAGACTGCAGCGATGGCACACTTTGCCAACGTAGGGGCTTCAGGTCCGGCCCGTTTTACAGCTTCATGAAGTACTGCAGGACCCAGCCAGCAATGCATAAGAAACCTGATCATTTTCATTAAGCAATTGCTCATTGTGACCTGTGTGAGTTTCTTGGCAAGATTGAGTTTAATTTTCTAGTTTAAAAAGCAAAGTTGCGTCTTCCATGTGAATTATTCAACTGAACTCAACATTTCTTGAACTTTTAAATACCCATCAGACTGAGCAAGCTGAGCAAACCCTATTTTCTCTCTTGTTCCTGAGAAACAGGGACTGGGCCAGTCGGTTGTTTACTTCTGCACAGAACCAAGGAAGTGGATACGTGTATAAAGAAGACAGCTGTGGTGAAGCAGGGAGATGTGTGAGGATCTGTGTGTGACCGGGAAAAAGACAGAAAGTGGACAGAGAGCTGCATCTAAAGCAGGCGTGTGCCATCACAGAACACGTCAAGAGTTCCACTGGAAAAAAGAAGGAAAAAAAACAACATGCTTTGTGATATGGGACCCAAAAATAATCACACCGTTTCAGAAATTAGCCTCTAATCTAAAAGAAATAAAATTTCTCTTCAAGATGCTGTTTTGCAGACGTATTCCCAGGCATTCAACGTTTTCACATTTTGTCACCAAAAACACAGAGCAGTGAATAAATGATGCATTTTATTTTTTTATTTTTTTTTTTTTTATAATTTACAAATTTAATCAGAAAAATAACTGTTTGCACTCCACCTCTTCACTCTGGTAGTGCTAAATAAATATCAGAGCAAACAGCAGCTTACAAATGCTAATCTCATCTGAGTTTGGTGTGAAAAATGTTTGCTCCCTTCCTGATTTCTTTTTTTTGGGTTTTTTTTGTTTGTCACAATTCAGTGTTTCGGAACATCAAACTAATTTTAACCAAAATGCAGTTTTTTAATGAAGATGTTTATTATTATGGGAAATAAAAATCCAAACCTAAATGGCCCTGTGAGAAAAAAAGAGCCTTTTTTTTTTTTCTCCAGTGTTGAAACATAACTTACCTGTGGTTTATCACACCAGAGTTCCTAGGCTGCATTTGCAAATGAGCGCAAAACTTTATCAGTATTTCACTAATATTGAAAAAGCACAATTTCACAATTGCAGTGTTTCCATTGAAAAAGAAATATAATGAAAATAAGTTTGTTTATACGACAGAACATATCGCGCCATCATCCTCCAACTACTTCCTGTCGTCTTCTTTGTGGTTTCCTGCGGTAGTAACGTCCTGTTGTTGATCATGTGACTTGTGAAAAAAAGTGCTTCCATTGCAATTTTGCAAAATAAACAAATATTAATAAAAAAAACACTTCATCCTAGAACTAAAAATGTATAGCTTTTTCGAATTTGAGCAAATTTATTTTTGAAAATTAATTTTCAAAAACCCACAGCAGGAACACAGCCCACAGTCAGTAAGACGTTTACAGCAACATCTCACACCACTCTGTTCAGTCTATTGATTGAAAATGGAAGGAGGATGCAGCAACTGCTAGCGCTAACCTGCCAAGACATGGATGTCTACCTAAAACTGAGGGGGAGAAGATTAATCTTAACAACAAGTAGCTCTGGAAGATCAACTTAGTATCTGGTCTTTTTGGAAAAGAGGCAGAAGAAGCAAATTGTTAACAGAAAGCTTCAAGAAGTCCTGTTTTAAAGAAACATAAAATTTGCTCTGATCAGATGAGAACCCAAGGTAACAGGGGCATCATCCTGTTGGGATACTTTTATTCTAAATAGGACATAATCACGTGTAAGAATGGCTTAGTCAAAGTCCAGGCATGAATTCAGTAAAGAGGTAACCTAAAATGTGTGAAAGATTAATCAGGCAAATTTTGCTGTGCAACAACAATAGTCTTATTTTGGAGAAAATAGCTTTGCTTGATTTGATATGTCATGCTTTTTCAATCAGAACTTACATTTTTGGAAGATAAAAGTCCCAAACATACACACGCACTCACACACACAAGGACTTTGTGCTGACTTCCGTTCACTTTAGTAACTGCATTCATGTCTAGCCTAGACGTTTTACCTAATCCTAACCATTCCGACTGTATTCCTAGCCAAAATCTCATTTACGCCTTACCTCTGAATCGAACCAATAAACCTAAATAATGGAGCCCACTGCATCGGGACCAGACTTTGGTCTCCATGAGGCCCATCGGTCTTCAGAAGGTCAGTAAATATGACAGAAATTGTCCTAAGAATAATTGCTAAACAAGTACACACACACATGCACCCACGCACACACACGCGCACACACACACATACCTTACTGCATCAGAGTATGTCACTTAATATATTAAAAAGCTATGGAAGTCTGACCAATCAATCTTTGGAAAACAGGAGTACAAAAAAGCTTTCGTTCCAACGCAGTAGTTTAGTATTTACCCATGAGAAGCTCCCTTTGTCATGCAAGACGGCCAAGTGTAAAGCAGCCATCTTAAATTAGTCTGTCAGTTTACTTCATGTCATTGCAATGGCTGTCATCTTACACAGAAATGACCTACCGGAGCAACGCCCCCAGCACCGAGTGTCTGGTGGAGCGGAAATGATGGAGAGCTCTGACCAGAGAAAACCGTTCCCAGGTCAGTCTGTGTGAACGCTCATATCCATGATCAGCTACCTGCAGTTCTTCTGATTCTTGTTGTGATCCATCGCAGCTTTGGCTACACTGCAGGCATTTCTAGGGCAGGCGGTAAAAAATGATGCATGAGGTAGCATGCTTGAGAGATCCAGGCTGTCAGCCACAGAAGTGGCAGAGCCAGGGCACTGTGCCCACTGATGAAATTTATCTCAGGCAGCGAAGATCACTGCTTAGATTTACTTATGTACTCAAATTACTATGTAACCTCGCCATTATTCAAGAGGAGGAACATCCAGGGAGAGTGACTGTTAGACGTCGGCTGACATGTTTGCATCATAAAGTCCCATGAATAGGTAAAGAGTCCTGCAAGGCGGACAACACTGATAAATTAACTTCTGCTACCGTGACGGACAATGACAAAGCACAGGGAGTGATATAGTGGGCTGGCAAATTGCAATAATGCAAAAGCATGCCAGGTTACATCCAAGATGAGATGAGATGAGCTGAGATGGGATGAGGTCCTATTTAAAGACCTGGGAAATGTGATGTCCAAAGAGCATCCTGGGTGCACTAGCATCTCAGAGGAGTCATAAATTACAACAATTAGACTTTGTGGATGAAATCGCCTCTCTTAGAAGATGTTGAATTAAATTTTCTGACACTCAGCTCTTTTACTAAGATAGATGGCAGAAGTGTTAAAAACAATATCCTTTGAAAGAAGAGGAAAAATGAAGAAAATCTGCAAAGATAATCAGAACTTCAAGAAGAGCTCGACTTAAACTGAAACAGAGGAAATGAAGGTGTCAGTGGGCCAAGAGGGATCAAGGCACATTGTAGCAGCCTTTATAGTAATTATGCAGCTGTAGATTTCTTTAAGGTTTAAGTTAAAAAATGTTTTAGATACTAAACTAATGAACATTTACATGTAAATACATGAGATTACAGCCAAATGGCTAAGTTCCATCTCCAGTCCCATTGACAGGTTGATGCTAAAAAAATAGTAAAAACAAGGAGAAAAAGCACAAAATAATGCTACTGAATAAGAAATGCACAAAACAAACATAAAATCCATACATACATACAATCAATGTCGACATCTTTAGCTTTCCAAGAGCCGGTTTTTAAAATGTTTTCTAAATGAAACTCCTTTAGTAACTTTTTCTCTTTCAAAATGGCAACTAGTGATATATTTTTTTTTATTTGTGTTGTTGGAGACTTTCATGGCGACAGCACTCTGCAGCTCGGTCGCAGCCTCTGTCATGAGCGAGCAGTGAGAGCGGCCATTAGCCGCCATTAGCTTCTCCAGCTTCCTCAGTACTGCAGCCAGTCTCACACAGTCGTATGTTCAACACCAAACCTTCACCAAATAGTCAGAGCAGAGCAGACCCATTCCAGTCCGTCTCCACACTGCAAATAAATCACACATTTGTAAAGATGAGTAATGCTATTGAGCAATGCTCGCCAGTAGTCATGACTAATAATGTTAAACTAAAAGAATTGCACAAAAATGTCAAAACCTGCTAAGAAACATAAAGATAGAACCCTAAATAACATATAGAGCGTTTATCATCAAAAAAGTCGATTTGCTTGAGTTTCTCTCTGTCCTACAGTCACTTTGAAGTCCGCAGTTCTGCCCTGGAGAGAGAGACCACTATGCAGATTGTATACAAGACTCTGTTATCAGCAGCATTACTGCCAATGGTATGGAGGACCAAAGCGCTTTTCCTCAAGAAATGCATATATACTGTTTTTCCTTGTCCTTACATACGTGTTGTCGTCATATACAGAGATGTATATGATTTGTTTTTCCTTTCCTTTATACATGCGCTGTCATCAGAAAATGTTTAACTTTTATTTTCCTTGCACGTGTTTTTGTCAAGAAATTTATATATTTAGTTTTATCCTCATACAAGCATCTCCTTTTTTATTTTTATTTTTTAGGTAATCAGACTCGGGTCATTGTTGGTGGAAGTGATCCAGAATCCAAACTTTCAAGATAAACTTGATGTAAAAATGGCGATAGCTGTTCTGAAAACTTTTTTCTAAAATTCTGCACTGAGGCCATCAGTCCCTGGTGACTTATTTAGATTTAGTTTATTGATGGACTTTTGGATGTCTTCAAGTGTAATCAAGGAATCACATTGTTACTGTTTTTACTAATTTGTTGCATTTTATTCAAAGAGTTAATAAATTCTGTGACAGTTTCATCGAAACATCTTGACTGATAAAGTTCTTGGATAAAAGCCTTTTCAGTAAGAAGAGATTTGAACAGATATTATTATTGATTTGAAGTTTCATAATACTGTTAGATATTTGGTGTGTTTTTTCTAATCTAAAAAACTAAGAAGAGCTTTTTTTCACAATCTTCTAACCATTTCTGTCTCGATCTGAAGCTCCTTTAGCTTTAGAAATATAAATATTGTCCAAGTAATTGGTTTAATCTATAAAGTAATTGGTTTAATCTATAAAGTTCAATCTGTAATTGGTTTAATCTAATCTTTTGTTCTTCAGATATATTTTCCGGCAGAATACTGTTTAGTAAGATCATTTTTTTATTACCTATGATTCTAATTCTCTTTTTCTTTTAGCTGTTTCAGCTCCAGTTTTCATTAACATTTTTCAAAGTTCATGTTTTAGGAGTTCCCAATTTTTACTAACTTCAAGCTGTATTCCAATACTTTATTATTATTTGTTAAATATTTTCTTCCACTGTTTTATTAACTAACAGGAAGAGTTGAGTTTCCAGTAAGCTGTAATTACATTTTTTCTGTACTGGTTTAATTTAGTTTTTTTCAATTAAAATAAGCTTATGATCTGATAAAGGAGCTGGTAGAATATCCAAATTAATTTCATCAGCTAATACATCAGACACTAGCCAGAAATAAATTCTTGATTTATAGGAGCTTGTTATGTTTTGCCAAGTAAATTCAACTTTGGAGCTATTTTTGTTGTCTCCATAAATCAGTCAGGACAAAAGTTGATATCAAGTTTTCTAGAACTGTGTTTGGATTTGCATTAGCCTTTTGACAAAATCTATCTAATGCATTATTAAGAGTCAAATTGAAGTCCCCACCAATAATAATATTCATAATATGATACTTTCCACCTAGGTTATTCACCACGTTACTGAATCTATCATGAAGTTGTATATTTTCTGCTTTGATAGCGGCCACTTCATCCAAACTATGAAAACTCCAGCAGTGAACCTCTGAGTTTGAGAGGCGCTGACTGAAACATACGTCCTGCAGGGGGTTCCACATTCTGCCACAACCAGGGCCGCCTCTGAATAAAACAGAAAGAACATTGACTACTGACTATCAAGAAAGCCCCCAAAACTTTCTGACTTTACCTGAACGATCTCAGCCTGTCAGAGTCACTGTTACACTTTTTTGGGGCTCAGCTGATTTATAATATATATCAGGGCTGTAAAATAGATTGTAATAATATTGGTCAATTTTGCGACAATAGCAATTGCTATATGTGATTCTTTTCTTCATTTCTCATCTGGGCCTCCATCGCCCTTTGACCTTTAACATTTTGGACAGTGTCATTTGTGTCCAGTGTGAACATCTGCTGCCTTAGGACTCTGTCCAGCAGGCTAAATATTACATTAACATGTAAAATGCAAGTTCAGAACATTATGAATTTACAGTATTAGTCAAAAATTATTATTGCCCTCCAGACAGTTCTTTGCCATATGAATATTGCTCACACTAATGTTGCGATGACGAGATATCCGCAATATATTGTGCAGCTCTAATACATATATGTTTAGACCCAGCGGCCCTTTAGGACAGGCCACTATTAGTGGGGATCCAGCCCATCCCTAAAGCTCTCTCTTACAACAGTGATTCTATGTATTACTGTAGAATGTCACAGTAAAGTTAAAATTAGCACATAATAATAGCATAATAATAAACTTAATAATTTCAATTTTGTCATTATGTAAGAAAATTTACACTGCCAGAAGAAAAAAATGTGATTGTTGTCATGATTGTCTTTTATCTTATTAGGTCTACTGAGGTAATGACAGAAGGATTGGTGGTTATCAAACTAGACGAGTTTTGATTTGGTCCCAAACGACAAACACCTGCCATGTTTTGTTTTTTTTTCCATCACAGATTTGAAGAAGAAGTGTACCATCAACCTCTTTTCACACGGATCCCAGTTCTCCTCCGGTTATCTGAGGAGCAGATCATGGAGGGAGGCGAGGAGAACAAAAACAGAGTGGAGGGGGAACAGAGAAAGACAAAGTCCAATTATGATGCAGTCGAGTGTGCTTGTGTGGGTGAGAGGCAGAGTGCGTGTTCCCCGGCACACTGGTGCAAAAATGTTTGACTCTGTTCTTAGATGCACTGTGTGTGTGCAAAATGTGTGCCACAGGGCGTGTGTTTGTGCGTCAGCGCTCACTGGTGAACACATGTGCGCTCTGCGTGGGTGGACGGGGGACCGGCTCCTGACGAGAGGGGCTCGGTTTGTCCAGCCATACAATATGGTGATGAGCGCTGGAGAGGAGAAAGCTCATCAGTGATGCAAAGGTTCAAAGACTTGGTGCCTGTCTCATCATCAGAGCTGCAACAAACACAAAGGAGGTGACCAAGTGACCCTCCTCCCTCCTCCACACACCACCAGCACACACACACACACACACATATTTTTGCCCTATAAAAGGAGAGTCTATGAAAGACGCCCGCTTTACACAAAAATTCCGCTTGAATCCGCTCCACCTTTCAACTGATCAACTGACATCGTTCACTTGTAAGCCAGGGACTAGGCATCGCCAGCAGGATCTTTTCACAACAATTCCAACTGGTAGCCAAATGCCACATAAATCGCTCCTTAACACGGAAACACACGAGAATTTACAGCTGGGAACATTTCCTGCTCAAAAGCTGAGATGTTACTTAAAACAAAATAATGACATGAAGGTCAATATGAAAGAATGATAAATGGACGTACCTTTCATGTGATGGATTCTCCACAGGCTCTCTGCTTGCAAAAGACACATCAAGGCGATTACAAATAACAGCGAAATAATCAATGTTCTCTCACTACTTCAAGGGGCTCTCCCAGTCGTTTCAGTCTCCTGACGCTTGCAGCGTGGAATATGGAAAAGAAAACCCGCTCTGAGATTTTGGAGGCAGATACACAGTTTATTGTTCCAGCTACTGGCTGCGCCTTCCTTTCTCCTCAGACTCATACATGGAGAGTGTTTTCCACTATTCCTCGACAAATTCTTCCCTCCTTGGAGTACTAGGACTCATTTCAAGGCGGGTTTTTGATGTCATTTTGCTGGAGGATCAATACATTTTGGACCATTTTAGAAATTCAGGGTGATAAAATGAAATCTTTCATGTGTGGGGAAAACCGTTGCCAGGAGCTGTGACAAAAAAAATTGGGAGGTTTATGACCTTGTGCGAGCTGACGTTTCCCTCCTTCTGCTTGTGAATTGATGCGGGGATTCCTAGTGCTATTTTTAGCCTCTTGGTCGTGGAGAGCTGAGCGTGGGTGGAAGAGAGAGAGAGCGAGAAGAGGAGAGGAGAGGAAGAGAGAGAAGCTGGGTGGTGGAGGGGGTGAAGAGGAGGTAGAGATGGAAAGAGATGGGAAGAGAAGGAGATGGAGGTGAAGGGTGGTGGTTGGGATTTGCATGAGGAAGGTGGAAGAGATGGAAGGGGGTGGGGAGTGGTTGGGGGTTCCCATGCGGACTTCAGCTGCAGCAGCATCAACACAAAGCTCCCCGCTATGGGGGCTTTGAATCGTGACCAGACAGCCAGGAAAAAACAGAAGGGAGCGTCGTGTCATCCTCTCTGCACAGGACGGTACTGCCTGCTTTCATTTTAGCATGGAGTGTTAAATTATACAGGTGCTTTAAAATGATGCTGAAGCACAACTGGGGCTGGGTGGGGGGAACAGGAGGAGGGGCTTTTATTAATGGGACTAATGTGTTGATCAGGGAGGCTGTTCAGCAGTAAACCTAGAGTCATAAACATAGAATGGCTTTTTATAAAGATAGACGCATATATCTGCAGCCTCCAATGCAGGCCTGTCTCAGCAGTGCTATTAAAAGCATTGATTTTACGTCTCTTACATCCCAAACTGCTAAATGATATTAAAGTCACGACGACGGCAGTTAAAACGCGCACAGCCATATCTCCACTTGCGCAGCTTTTGTCTTTTAAATGACAACCAGTAATTGTTAGCCTGTGCATTTCTTCACAACGTGTTCCCAGCAGATGAAGTCATTTGATTCAGCCCACGGGTTGAAGTCAGGAGGAAGGTGGAGGGAGGCTCGGCATATGGGGAGCAGGTTTATTATTTATCACCTCCGCACTATTTTTAGAGGAGCTGGCATTGAGGGTGTCCGGGCGCATGGATGGCAGGTTTCCCCGTCACCCCGCAGGTCACACAGCGGGGGGAGCCCCATGCATGGCGTTCCGCAGGGAAGGGGAGGGATAGAAGAAAAACCACAGGCATCAGAGGACTCCTCTGGCTGGCTGCATTATTCACTCAGGCACTTAATCAGAGGTGTGTAATTACAGACACAAATGGGAGCAAGGAAAATGACTGCATAGGGGACGCAGCCTATAGACGGTCTCTTAACAAGAACAAACATTATTAGTCATAATTCACCTGAAATTTACAAGAGTAAGCTCACCTGTTATATATGCTCTAAAAAAAGAAGAAAAATATAAATTATTAATTTATAATATCCTTTATTTTTAATACAGGAGGGATTATCAGAGTGATTTCTTTGCTTAATAACAAAACATAGGGTTTTTAAAGAGTCTTTTACTTTCATCTATGGGGTTCCGTTTGCCTAAAATTAACAACAATAATTTAAGTTATTTAGCCAGTTGTTAGAGGAAATAATGCCTTAAAATTTTATAGTCATGTTTTTATTATGTTATTCAGATTGATTTATGAATGTCACAGTTTCAAACTAAATATTTAATTCGCAAGCTAAACATTTATTTTACCAACTAAGTATTTATCATGACTGGGAAGCTAAATATTCCAAAGGATAAAACAGAGCAGCAAATTTCAGGCTTTCTGTTTCTTTCTCCTTGTCTCTTGCAGCCTCAGTGAACTGCGGACATCTTTGATACCTTTACTTTTATTAAGCTTCTTCTCTGTGGTTCCTTTGTCTGTGATTTTTTTCTTAAAAATACTGAAAATATTCACCTTGAATCGTCTTCCCTCGGTAAAAGTCTTGACATGAAGAGGGTTGCATTCAGGCAGAAGGTCGATTTGTGTTTCTTTAAATTTCTCACTAACTGCTCACTGATCAAAGCAGATCAAGCTGAAAATCATAGAAGTCAGTGTGGTCATGTCTGCTATGTGCAGCGAAATTAAAAACATTTCCTCAAGTGAATCCAGTGCATTTTAGTGATTTGTTATTGATGACAGTAATCCCCAAATCATTAGTGCTTTTCCTTTTCACCCATCCTCCGTTCTTGTCTTGCCTTGTTTATAAGTGATATCCACAAAGGAGATTCACTGTAGGCAGTTGTTGGTACAGCCAAAGCCTCAGCTAGCGATTCAGAATGATAAGTGACAATATTATGCTGTGATGCAGCTCTCTGCAATGCTGCAGTTATGTAAGAGTAGCCTATTCACACTTTTATTTTTACCTAAGTTTTGCATTAAAAACTGTCAGATAAGAAAAGAACCTCATAATGTCAAACTGAATAAGATGCTGATTTTATCAAGTTTGATTGCTAAAAAATTTCTCACATCCAGTTTTCCTTAGTGCATCTTTGGTTAAAACTCTTAGAATAAGTTATGAAATGAAAACATCTAACAAAAATAAAAATGTCATGTGTAAGTTAATCTTTATCAGTGGGAGAAAGTGCAGACAAAGCACTGAAGGGAAATGAGAATCGAGCGGCTATGGGTGGAACTGCACACCCAAACTGAGGTTAATGTCAGGCAATAGAAGAATCACTTTGAGGATCTCCAGCCACTAAGTTGTGTTTATTTATATAGAGTCCATGTAGAACATTTCATTAACCTTTTAAAAGAAGAGATGCATTGTTCCAGGTTATGGCAAAAATGTCAATTTCCACATGCAGTCCCAGCACAGAGGGTATTAGGGCACCCTCTGTGCGCAGGAGTCAGTGTCTGAGGGATTGGAGAAAGGCAAGGTCATCACCATGGCGTTGCTTAGGTACTTAAAAATCTCCACAGTTGAAAGAGCACCAGGGGCAGACAAGATCAGCCGTAAGATTCTGAACACTCTGGAATTTGTGGGGTCTGTCATGGCTGACAAGCCTCTTCAGTTTACATTGAGAAGCTTGACAACACTGGCAGAGAGGCCGACCAGGATGGTGGACCCAGTCTAAAACAACGGGGTTGTTGAGAGGAGGTTGTCTGGTTTGGAAGTCTTGGAGACTCATCAAGGCCATGATGTTTAGTTTGGCCTGAGTATGAACTAGCTGAACAACAGTCAGCTCCTGTTAGTCTGAGGCTGTGATTCTCAATCAGAAAAACTAGAAGATTGGGCTTAGTTTGTGCTACTGTAATTACTGAGTTAAAAACAAGAGCTCTCTGTCTATGAGCTGACTCTCATCTCATCTTATCATTGCACTGTATATGTGAAGATTCTTAAATTGTGAATTTATTCTCCTCAGGATATTAGATTGACACAAAGATCAAACATTAAGGCATGCTGAGCTGCTTGAAGCATTTTTAGTGCATTGTTGATTATTTGAACTAAGCAATAACCTGATATAACAGCTGAAGTTACAAAATAACCAAGTTGTGTGGTGCCATTAAATAGCCACGTCATTTTATTCTGTGTTTCTATTTTCTGTCACTGAATGCAGCGTGCTAAACGGATTCTTTTCTGTCTGATTGGCTGCGTATCATATGTGTGCCTGTCTGTCTGTCTGTCTGCCTGCATTCATTGCGGACTGCTACCCTGTAGCAACTTTTCTCAGTTTCTCTCTTTGAAAACCTCCCTTCCCTACTTGTTGTGTGACGTGTCTTTGTTCATGCCTCCATTTTACTGGACACCTTCCCTGCCTGCTGCCTCTATGCATCACTGTCTCTTTGTTTCTGCTGTGCTTCAGAGAAACCCCTCCTTCCAACTCAACAGCAACACGATTTTGTTGGGCACAGCACATCACGTATATTCCTAGTGGTCGAGGTGAGAGAAGGACAGAACAATACAAGATTGACTTTACATGAGAAAGTAAAGCAGCTTTGGAAAGTAGTCTGTTAAATTCTTAAATGACCCTACCTTAATTTGTCCATCCGGGATCCTGGCCCACTCTGACGATATTAGCTATTAACATTTCAGTTTTAACCATCAGCACATTGGTGGCATTTTTTAAAAGAAATTATTACAAAAGATTCTATTCATTTATTCTCCAAATTCTTTTATGCCACAGAGTGTTTTTCAACAAATAACTGCTTGACTGGCAATTTAGCCACTGCTGCCATTTACAGAAGATAAAATTAAATTCATGTATTGACTTTCCTTTCCCAATATTGAACAATATCCATTTTTTTCAATTGCCATTTTGTTAATTCTGTTTATTACTTCTCGTAACTGAATGATAGAACGTCTTGTTCGAATTGCTTCAGATCAAACAATAGCTGCAGGCTATTTGCAATATGACCTATGTAGGTCAATTTTAAACATATACGCTTAATAAAACACTCTCATTGTTGATCCACACAAAATGATCGCACTACAGTTTCCTAAATATGAGGAGAAACAATTGTTAACATAAATAAGACAAATAGAATCTTAGAGGGGTAGAAAGCAACTAAAGGTAAATCTGTTTACTGCTAAACTAATATTTATTTCCTACAAAATAAGAGCTGACCTCACGTACAGCAACTTACAGAAGAATTTATATTACAAACCTTTACAGCACTTCAACCGTAAATGTATTTTATTGCGATAGACTAACACAAAGTAAGAGTTGCTGTGAATTAATCACAATGGATTCATTCTTAATAAGATGAACTAAGTTAATGTTTTTATTATGGCTGCCAATTGATTAAAATAGGATGTAACAAAACATGGGATCATTTCTCTGGTCTAATGATTTTGTATTTATCATTGTTCATGTTTATTATTTGTTCATAGCAGTTTAGTGCTGCTTCAGTTGCAAGAAGCTGCTTGTAAAATGATGCTTGTCTCCATTGTTTTGTCAACAACAGTAAAATCATTTTGGGGTTCTTCCCGTCCTCCACAGAGCTGCAGCACGGCGCTATAGAGGACAGAAAGAACCACCAGCGCTGAGTAGGAGGAGAAATGGAGAGGAGAGAGAGTGGAGCTGTTTTCAGAGATGACTTTTTTAAAGAAACGGGAGATCAGCGCCATAGAGAAACAGCTGAAACAAGGAAAGAAATTATGTTCAAACTGTAGTGCCAATAACATCCAAACAGTACAGAAGCCTGTGCATTTAATTGCATATTATTGACATTTTCTCACTTTGCGAAATGTATCCAGGGTTGGCTTGCTTTAGCTGACTTATTTCATAGTAACAAATGTTCTGAAAGCAATCATTCTTACCGCTGGTTCTGTAGCAAACAGCTGTAATTTTGGCATTTGACAGTATTTGCTTAAAAAGGACGTTTCTCAGTTTCTCTGCATGTTTTTATATTTTCTCTCCTTCTTTCCTCCTTTTGTGATATGACTGGATCTGCCCTGTGTCCAGCGCAGTGGCTGCTTGTTGGACTGTTGCACAGACATTTTTTTGCACAATCCATTGTAATTGCCTTCCTGTCAATCAAGTGATGATGCCACAGCTGTACATAAATTCACGAAAATATCTGCTACTACACCGCGTGCCAGAATTATATGCAAATCGATATTTTTGCTATAAGTCGAATAGTTTTCAAAAAAAATTTGCGATACTCGGCACGTTACATGACAATGCTAAGACATGTGTAGATCTAAAATTTCAAGCTGATCGGAGCAATAGT
>CAEFZX010005480.1:0-68290 GCA_903066825.1 Alfaro cultratus | reverse complement strand
TCCAAACCTGGAGTCCCTGTGGAGTGGAGGAAGGGAACACAGGTCCTAAAGTCTGGAGAGAAGTACCAGATGAAGCAGAAGGCTTCTGTGAATGAACTTGTTATTAGCAAACTATTGCCAGAAGACAGTGGTGACTACAGCTGTGTGTGTGGAGACCAGAAGATCTCAGCCAGCCTCAAAGTCAAGGGTAGGAGGAGGATTTATTGTCAGTTGATTTCAACTGTTATTACTTTTTCGATTGATTTTTTTTCATGTATGTCTTTACGGTTGTGTGTTGTAGATCTTGTCTGTCATCAAAGTGTGCAAACTGTCAGACTTAGGCATGGTTGTTCATCCTTGTTTTGAATTGTGCTTGTTTATGTAAAATTTGCTGTGGCATACCATTGATTATGTAACAACTAATAACCATGCAGCAGAACCAGCGATCTTCAAACAGACGTTGGAGAGCCAGGAGGCTGAAGAGGGAACCAGTGTTACTTTACGCTGTGAGCTCTCTAAAACTGGAATCCATGTGGAGTGGAAAAAGGGAGCACAGGTCCTGAAGTCTGGAGAGAAGTACCAGATAAAACAGAAGGCCTCTGTGAATGAACTCATTATTAGCAAAGTGGTACAAGAAGACAGTGGAGACTACAGCTGTGTGTGTGGAGACCAGAAGACCACAGCCAAACTCAAGATCAAGGGTAGGGGGAGGATTTACTATCAGTTTTATTACAACTAGTTATTTTGAGTGTCTTTTTCTTTTATGTATGTGTTTAAGGTTGTTGGTTGGAGTTCCTGTCTGTCATCAAAGTGTTAACTGTCAGTGTTAGTCCTGGATATTCAGCTGAGTTTTACTGTATGCCTGTTTGTGTTCTATTTGTTGTGGTATAAAATTGACAAAATACCAACTAATAACCATGCAGCCCAACCAGTGACCTTCAAACAGAAGTTGGAGAGCCAAGAGGCTGAAGAGGGAGCCAGTGTTACTTTGCGTTGTGAACTCTCCAAACCTGGAGTCTCTGTGGAGTGGAAGAAGGGAACACAGGTTCTGAAGTCTGGAGAGAAATACCAGATGAAGCAGAAGGCCTCTGTGAATGAACTCATTATTAAGAAATTGGTGCCAGAAGACAGTGGAGGTTACAGCTGTTTGTGTGGAGACCAGAAGACCACAGCCAACCTCAAGATCAAGGGTAGGAAGAGGATTTATTTGAAACCTAACAAAGCAAATGTATTTGTTTGCCATGTGCAAAACTGAAGTTTCATTGATAGTGTTTTCTTTGTGTGAAATTTATAGTGTCAATGTTTAGAATCTGCTCTGTAGTTTTTTAATTTAAGTTGTTCTTGTGTTTGGTTGTGTTGTTTAATTTTGTTTGCTTGCCTTATGTTCCTCTTGTGTGTGGCTGACATGTCAAATTCTTGAGTTTTTTTGTCACATAATGCGTTTTACTTTGGTGAACTCACCATTGTGACATTTTGTATGATCTTGTTTCGACTAAAACATTGTGCAACACTTATATGGCATTACAATTCTGGAGTTAATTCCACAAATTAACAAAGTATTTTTCTTGCTTCTGTTATTTGCTGTTGGCATATTTCCAAACTTATCACTTGGTTTTTTTTTAGTACGGTATTCTGTGCAATCAAGCTGGTACAACTGGTGCTCAGTTGTTTTGTTTGCCTTTCATTTTTGAATGTTTCCACCTATTATTTTGTGTTTAGTTCATGAACTTATGTGAATAATCTGATATGTTATGGCACACTAACTTTGCATTATTTTCTCGCAGCTGTGAAGCTGCCCCCGCCTCCTTCTTCTGCTAAACCAGAACCCAAAATTCAGGAGACCAAAGAAAAAACTGAAGGTAGGTAAGAAAATATGGTTGGATGATTCTGATGTTTGTTCAGTTGGATAATTGTGTCTTTGTTGTTGAGTCTTCCTTTAAATTGTACCTGTGACTTGCCTGTACTGTTTATAATAGATGTAAGCTCAAATTAAATGTATACTTCAAAGTGTATATTCCTATACAGTCAATTTCTCTTAGTTTAAATTTGAAGTTATTGTGCTGCTTCCTGAGTTAAGTGCTTGCAGATCACTGATAAAAGCAGACTGACATCAGGATAAAGCATCTACATTTTAGCCTTTCTGGCTAATATTTTTTACAATCTCAGAGTATGGCTGTTTCTGTTGAATCATTCTGTTGTTTTGTTATAGTAAAGTGTTGTTTGTTGGAAAGCAAAAGTTTAAAGAACTTATAGTGTGACTATTTTTGTTGCACTTGCATTGCAGTCAAGGTGAGTGAAGTTAAAAGCATTGAGCAGAAGAAGCAGCAGATAAATGAAACTGTAGAAGGTAACATTCTCAAGATTTTCACCTTTTTTTGTTGTCTTGAGAAATGTTCTACATGTTCAAATTAAAACGTGTTGCTTTGTAACTTGGCTGTTTCACATGGTGTCTCATTTCCAGGCTACATATGCTTTTTGAATTGCTCACTTTCAAATACCTAGCGTGTATTTATTTCATGTTTTCCGCTCGCACATCCACTGGTTTCTGCACTCTCAAGGTTGTTTTGTTTCTTGCATGGAGGCTGACTGTTGATATGAAATGGTATTTGCATCTATTGGCTGTGTTTCTCTAAGACTTGAGTGCTTCATGCAGCTCGTGTATTTTAAATAAAATTACAATTGTGCCCAATTATTGTAGCTGTGAACCTGCTGTCTACTGGTGAAGCCCCTAAACAGCAACTACTGAAAGAAGAAAATCAGAGAAGCTCAAGAGAATTTGATACGGAACATGAAGGTAATATGACTAGCTTGTTTGTATCTGTTGGATACTGTGGGAGTCTTTGTTGAAAAATATCTTTGGTGTAAATAAGATTTAAAAAATTTATCCAAAGGTTGAAAACATATAATTGTTGTTCAATTTAGTCTCAGTCAGAGAAAATGTGTTGTTTTCTTCTTTAGTGTTTGTATTTCATCAGTATTTTACTGTTTTGTTTCAATTCTATGTCCAATTTTTAGTGCTGCATGGCATGCTGGCAATACTGTCTGCTTTTCGCACTGATTTGAATTTGGTTTGAAGTAGAGTCAAAAGAGGAGCCTATGATATTTTAACATCTATTTATTAGCTTTCCCATTTCCCAGAGATTTTGTACACTTTACAGTCTGCATTTAACAAAGGAACATTTGTGTTTAGGCCAGAGTTGTAAGCTAGTAACATTAAACTGCATCGTCATTGACTTTGTCTGCTCTCCTGGCTCCATGCTGGTGTTGTATTTGGGTCAGCAAAAACACACCTCTATAAGATTGTGAGGCTATTGTTGTGTTTAGTCCTAGGCGAGAAGACTAGGACTGCTCAGAGTGCTCAGAGTGAAGAGACCAAAATCCAGGCACAAGGTAGCTCCTGACTCATGTTTCCACATCAAACTTTACTGCTACGTTTATGTCAGTTTGTTTTTGAGTGATTTGGGGATGTCTTGTATGCCGGGATGGCAGGGACATACTGCGTCACTACTCTACAGTTCTATGTTTTGTTACAATTAGAGCTGCATGTCTGCTGGGCTCTGTCTATGTCATGTTTCACGGTGTGAAAGGTGTGTTCATAGTGATGTGCTGTGTCAGTCTTCTGCTACAGACAGACTTTTGTATGTAGGCCATAAAGCTTTCTGTGTTGTAATGCAGCACAAAATGTATGAAACTTTATGAGCATCCACTCCCCCTGGATGAAGATATGATGATAATGTGTTGTTGACTTTACAAGAATACCTCATACTGCGCATGCATGTAGTGACAATGGAGAGGAAAACTCCCCATTAAACCTCCAGCTGAATCTGCCTCAGTACGGGGGGCCATCTGCCACGATCGACTGCGGGTTTGATAGATAGAGCAGTATACACAAGAACTGCTACATTAGTTCCAGAAGAACTAATGTAGGAGTACTTTCTATGTTAATGAATAGTAACATTTTAATAACAAGAGTGGAAAGACGTTTAGTTGTTGGAAGCATTATCTCAGACGATCCCCCCTGCTGGATAACCTAACCACTTAGAATGAGGTATGAGTGAAGTCAGAGCCCTGGAGAACTATTTTTCTTAATACCATTTGTTTTTGTTAGATCTTGATTGATCTGCTTGAACCCCTCACCTGTTTTCTTCAATATTGAAACACTTGCTTGAAAATGTAAAAACTTTATCCCACTCCCCATCACATTCTTTTTTGTATTTAATACTCTTATCCTAAAGTATGATTTTGCTTTCTTTGACATGTTAAAAAACACTCTTTTGCTTTCATTTGAATGCATACGTCTGAAATAACATAGAATGTGTAGTACTGACACTTAGTGGTCAAAAAGGGTACTGCCATTCTCATGTCGACCCTAAAGAGATGAAGTTATGGGTGGGTGGAGGGCTTTTTCATCATTGTGTTTTCTACTTAGTTATGTATGTGGATTGTCTGTGGAGTCTTTGGTATAGCCCATGAAGGCCAAGTCTGCTTGAAGGACAAAGGTTTATTGGTTGTACATGTCTGTATTTAAAAACAGTCTTTTCTAAAGATGGGATCTTCATAAGACACCTAATAAGAAAGACTGGTTTGTTAGCATATGTCTCATGTTTTCAAAACATCAAACTCAATACTTTATGTAAATCATTGATTCCTCAGTTGTTCAAATCGTATGCATTAAAGACCTGGAAAGCTGTGTATCAGAGGAGGGAGCAAGCATCACTCTGCACTGTGAACTTTCTAAACCCGGAGTCCCTGTACAGTGGAAGAAAGGACCTGAAGTCTTGAGTCGTGGAGAAAAGTACCAGTTGAAACAAACTGGATTACGTTACGAGCTACAGATCTTTGACCTGACTCCTCATGACACAGGAACCTATTCGTGCTGCTCAGAAGACATATTAAGCTCTGCATCTCTTGTAGTGAATGGTATGGTGAAGACCACCTTGTTTACCATCCATCAAGTCTGTCTTTTCACATCCGTATTAATTTCTCCTCCCATCAATTTACTTCTTAATTTCTTTTCTTTACGTTTCAAATAACTACTTATTGTTCTTATTGTTCTTCAGCCTCCCCGGTGGTTTTCATACGCGAGTTGAAAAGTCAGACTGTGGAAGAGGGCCAGAGTGCCACATTACAGTGTGAGCTTTCCAAGTTAGGTGTTTCTTTGGAGTGGAGGAAAGGAGAACTTGGCCTTTGCCCTTGTGGAAAATATGAAATTAGACAAACAGAGAACCTGGCTATGCTAATAATCCATGATGTAGAACCAGAGGACTCTGGAAGTTATACGTGTGACACTGGTGAACATCAAAGCACCGCAAAGCTGTCTGTGAAGGGTATGTTTACAACCTACTGTTTGTATCCAAATAGCTTGAGTGGGCTCTTCCTTTGTCTCTGAAAGATTGAGTCAATCAGGATCTAAGCTCAAGATCTGAACTTTTGTGACACGTTGTCTCTGGTGCTTACTTTTCTAAGTTCTTTAGAGCCTTGAAAAAGTATTAACATCCTGTTATTTGATAGACCAGGGATCAGACTGGTTATGTGATAGACCAATAAAATACACATATGTTTGTGGTTCTAAGTTGACAAAATGGGAAAGATACGGTCGAATACTTTTACAATGCATTGATAGTGACTTTAAGGAGTGATGAAATAAAAATTGGACTTGTGCTCTTATTTCTTCTTAACTTTGATAATTTCTTCAATTTCCCACAGTTAAACCTGTCCTTTTCAAAACTAAGCTACAAAACCTGGAGAGACAGGAAGGGGAGTCTGTTAGCTTTTGCTGTGAGATCACCAAGCCGGGAGCCAGTGTGGTCTGGAGGTGTGGTGACAAGGTGCTGACAGCCAGTAGCAAATACCAACTGAAGCAGGAAGGGACTGTGGTCCAGCTTGTTATCTATAAACTGCATCTAAGCGACGCAGGAGAATACTCCTGTGATACAGGCTTCCAGAAGACTTCAGCAACCCTTAATGTTAATGGTAGGATTTCTTTTTATGCATCACCCTGACAACTACCTTTTACAACCCCTATCATGTTGTGTTGTTTGGAATTTCCTCTCTAAGAAAAGTTATTTTTTGAGACCTTTTTTCAATGCACGTTAATTTTGCAAATTATGTTTTATTCTTGCACATTTCTTAATAACTCCTCCAGCTCTTCACACAATTTGACATTGAACTGGAACACTTATCACTTTTTGTGGTGCCCCATCCTTCCTAAGCATTAACACACCAGAATGCTGCTTTTTCTTCACTTGATGATTTCAATAACAGCCAAGCTGAAATCTTTAAAGTTTATTGCAATCTGCAGTTTCAACTTTTCAATATCTGTGTGCTGCTGCAATGTCTCTGCAGCTGCTGAGGTTCTGATTTTGAAGTTCTTGGAGAGCTGCGTTGTTCATGAGGGGGAAGATGTCCACTTTGAGTGTCAGCTTTCTCATGAGGAGACTCCACAGATACAGTGGAAACTCCAGGATGTCCCTCTGCAAAATAACGAAATGAATCTGATAAGGTCTGAGGGCCGGGTGCACAGCCTCACACTTAGAGGTGTCACAGCCTCCGACTCTGGAACAGTCACTTTCACTGTAGGAAACCACACCTCCACTGCTTCTCTCACAGTCAGAGGTAAGAAAGGCAGAAATAGTTTTAAGCGATTTACTTCATCGTTATCATTTGGACCTTTCTCTGATGTTCTCCATCTTTATCATTGTGGGAGATATTGTTGATGAATTACTACAAGAGCTCTTCAACCTGATAGCCATTTCTTTTTCTTTAATATCTCCTTCTTCTTCATATTTCTAAAATTTTCACTCTTTCACATAGATTCTCCTAGTATCTCCGCAGTTATTGACCCACTTACATACTTAGAAAAGTGTGTGAGAGGGAGCAGTTAGTGTTTTACAGCTTGCCAGTAAAACGGGATTTCATATTTTTTTTCAAAACAAAAACAAAATGATTATGCAGTGGACATTTTAAACTGTTTTTAGCATCTAGCTTGTTTAGTGACCAAAACCTTACCTCACTTGTCAGATGTCTAAAGATTTGCCGGAATTTTCTAATCGACATTGTTGCACGACTGAGATAATTGAACTTTTCAAAATGGAAAAATTGAGAAACTTCTTTTTTTCACATAACTTTAGCCTCCTGTCAACAGCTTCAGCACTGAAGAGTGGTGCTGTCACAACCTGTTAGTGCTAAAATATGCTCCTTTCACCAACCTGTAAAAGAAGGGATTTTTCATTTCTGATAACCAGTTGTGTCCCATGAAATGTAAAGTGGTCAATTTCAGAACCCCAGTTGATTTTGAACTGGGTCAACAGCCTGGGGTAAATACAGGTTTATATGTTAACAGTGTGATGATCATGTGTCCATCACAACATTCTTGAACTAACACCTGTTAAAATTATGTTGAATGTCTGCATTTCCATTTTGTATGAAATGTACTCTCATGATAAATAAAGCATTTGGACTATGTCTCTATACTTTAGCTCATTTTATTTTGTTCAGACCAGGTTCACCAGTTTATGGTTCCCTTCTAAAGAACCGAGTTTTGTTTTCTGAGACCTCTTTTCATGTTCTGTCTTAGTGTGTTGTTATGTTATGTCATCTTCAATGTTATGCATGTTGTTTGTTGCTTTTTGGTACAGTCTACTGTATATCTTATGTATTTACGGAGTGTTACATGGAGGCCATATTCACCTCCTAATACTTAAAAAGCCTTATAATACTCATCTTCTTTAACTGGTCTTTCTGGCAGGGCCACCAATATCCTTTAAAAAGGAGCTGGAAAGCCAAGAGGCCAGAGAGGGAGGAGGGACCACACTGTCCTGCGAGACATCAAGCCCTGACTGTAAGGTGACCTGGTGGAAGGGCTCAACTGTCCTCTCTCAGGGAGAGAAATACACCATTCAGCAGAGAGCTACCACTCACAGCCTGGTGATACACAAGCTGGTCAAGGAGGATAGTGGCGAATATACATGTGATACAGGAGACAAGAAAAGTACTGCTAGGCTGACTATTAAAGGTAACTGCTTCTGCATCTCTCATAGAAAAACCAGAATTTTCACAGTCTGTGAAATAACTTCACCTCATTGTCTGCCATTTTACAGAGTTAGTATGTACAGGAGGGTCCTTTCAGGTTATTTAAATGTAAAACAGGGATCTTGTGTACTCAGTGCTAAACTAACATTTAGATGGATTGAAGAATCCAAAGTTTTAAAATGATTTACCATGGTTTCAGTTTTATATCTTGTAAACTAAAAGAGATGTTCTCTGAAAGATCCGTTTGACCTCACTTTTCACTTCACATTCATTCTCAGAGCATGTTCGCATTGTCCGTGAGCTCCATGATGTTACCGTGACCACTGGTCAGGACGCCATCTTTGAGGTCGAGCTGTCACATGTAGGCGTCACTCATGGGGAATGGTGGCTTGGAGACAACCTCCTTCAAAATAATGATCTGAATCAAATGAGCGTTCAGGGCAGAGTTCACCGACTGGCTCTGAAGATGGTAACCACAGATGAGTCAGGTGATGTTGCCTTTGTCGTTGGTGAGGAGAAGAGTGTGGCTTGTCTTCTGGTCGAGGAGAAACCCAAAGGTAAAATAGATGACATTGTATCTCTAGCGTTTTGTTGCCCAGAAACATCTTCATCAACAATTAAACTGATTTTTTAATTTTAGTCCTTTTCATTATCATTAGCATTACCACTCATAATAATTATTCATTTTATAAAAAGTAATGTCAGCAAAGCACAGAAAATATATAACTTAAAGCTAATACTTTGCAAGTCAAAGTTAGAACAAGAACGCTAAAAAAAGAAAGACATATCACTACAAATGAACTTTATGTTTCCTATATTTACAGTGGTAATATTAGAGAAACCTCATAACGCTGCAGCAGTAGAGGGAGAAACCGTCACACTCAGTTGCTCCATCTCCGACTCCAATGCCTCTCTCACGTGGATGAGGAACAATGTGCCAATCCAAGCTGGTATAAAGTATGACCTGAAGAAGAACGGTGCATTGCATCAGCTCCGAATTCACAACCTGGTCCCAGAGGATTCAGGAATATACATCTGTGATACTGGAGATGCACAGTGTGAAGTTACTTTAACTGTGCAAGGTAAAACAAGAATGGTTCCTGTCTAAATTGAAAACTGGACCAAGATAGGACTGAACAACATACATACTCTAGCATTTTTAATCTTTGTGTAAGTTTCTGTCAACTTCTCCGATTGATGATATACTTAATTAACCCGCTAGGTGCCCCAGTGTTCTTCAAGAAAGAGCTCCAGAGCCAGGACGCCATAGAGGGTGATGATATCACCCTACAGTGTGAGGTGTCTAAGTCAGGTGTCCGTGTTGAATGGAGGAAAGGAGGTATTGTCCTCCAACCTGGTAAGAAGTATGAGATGAAGCAGGAGGGGCACATTCAAGAGCTCTGTATTCATAGCCTGGAACCTGAAGACAGTGGTTACTACACCTGTGATGCAGGAGAGCAGCTCACTACAGCTTCTTTGGCAGTGCAAGGTAGCCTCCATGCTGTCCCTTCTACGTCTGTCTTGATTGTTTACTGTTTGTCTGCTGAATTGTTTTGTTTTATCAGTCAAACTGATGCAATGCTTGATAATGAATTTGTTTAAAACTTAGTGTATGCATGTGTGTGTACTTTTCACTCAACAGTGAAAGAAGTCTTCATTGTTACTGGTCTTAAGACCACTGACGTCTTTGTTGGGGAATGGGCAACATTCTCCTGCCAGCTTTCTGGTAGGGCGCCTGGTAAGGTGCAGTGGTGGCTGGATGGCACCTTGCTGGAGAATAGCCCCTGTATTGATATAGGGGTGGAACAGGGCTTTATCCACACACTCACCTTTAGGAACCTGGCTACAGATGACTCAGGCACTGTCACCTTCAAAACGGGCAACTTAACCTCATCAGCCAAGCTCTTAGTCAAAGGTATTCTGTTTAAGGATCTCAGTCATGCAGAATTTTAAACAAGAATGTTTCTGACTTGCATTATGTATGGAGTTCTAAAAGTGCCAAATCAAGAACCAATTATTTAAATGGGTCATTCAACAATTAGAACTGAAATCAAATGGATAATTTCCACAGTATCATTTTGTGTGACTAAAAGTTACTATTTTAGCATTTATTTAGTTGTTGCATTGTTGTATGCTGCAATGCAGCATTTTTGTCAGTGGGCGGGTTAAAACTACTGGATGTTGGGGTTTATATGATTAGCAACGTTAACAGTTTAAACCAATGGTCCCTAATCGCAGGACCAAGAACTGGTACCATTCCTTGTTTTTTGTACCAGGCAGCAGAGAAAGACTATATAAGTAATTTTCTATCAATGTTTTTGACAGTCACACTTTGAAAGATATAAAGCTGACACTGAGAAGGGAGAGCAGCTACTGCTCTAGCACAAAGTTTGTTATCGTGCTACTTATTGTTGCAAATCCCAACCCTGGTATGTACAAGTTTTGAAGCGCTTTACGCATCACCCTCAGAATCCATGAATATCTTTTTTCCAAAATGAAGCTTGCTATATAGTGCTGAATAGGTGAATAGCTGAATATTGAACATGGTTTTTAAATTTGACTTCCTAGTTTGTTTAATAAATGTAGCATTTATTTATCTCATGCATTAATACATTTTTGACATTTAAGTTAAAAATGGTTGGGTTGTAGATGCCTTTATTTATCTATAAAACAACTACAGACATAGTAGACTAAGACTTATATAAATCAATACTGAAGTGACATTTGATAAGTTGTTTCACATTTAATTATTTAATATATGTGTCTAGCTATTTTTGGACACAAAACATATTAAATATTTATATTAAATATTTATATTTTAGATGTATATACATATTTTTTTCTTTAATTTAAATTTTGACGTTTAAATATTTATTTAAAAATGTATGTATTGCGGCACTTTTAGGACTTCACATTTTAACTTGCTGTCAGTCTTTTACAAAAAACAACTGGAAATATTTATTCAAAATATTTGAATAAATATTAGTAAATTAGAAAAATGCTAGTGAATTTTGCTTTTCTTTGTGACATTTTTCTCTAATTTTTATAGGTTCTTTATATATATATTTTTTAGAAACTTTAAAATATTTTTGTAATCCTACACATAATCATGCATGAGCCAGATTGTTTTACATTCTATTAATAATAGTGTTTAGAGTTTCCTGCTGTATGGTTTGATATTACCAAAACATACTGTACAACTGGGTGCAGCACCACACTAAAGGTGTAAAAAATACTGTTCAGAGTACTTCCACAGCTATTTGATAGGTCCTGAAAAACCATATTGCAAATAAACTTTTGCTTCACATTTGTATTTTGTTTTGGATAAGTGATGTATTTTGGGCTGCTGAAATGGCAAACTGATAATCACGATTGTGAATATGATTTTTCAGAATACAACTACATTATTTCCATTAATCACCCACCAGTGCTACACATTTGCATTAATTAAAAAATCCAAGATTGATTTGATTGAGTCAAACGTATTCCATCCAGACATGATCAGAATTTTATGGCCAATTTTTGATCTTCAGGTTTTGTAAAGCTTTGAGCTGCCAATTTCATCTTCAGCTAATTTTAATTTCCCTTTATGAACTTTAAGTGGTTTAAGAACAGTGTATTGGTAATATTTTCTTTTAGCTATCCTCACATTAGAAATCAATATTATTCACAAAGGTAATTGTAAATTACTTGTTGCACTGATATCTTTATTTATTTGCCAATTAATCTAAGGTTATTTCTTCTTTGAAGGAATCTCTTTACCACTAACAATTTTGTTGTAATAGATTATTACTCTAAAAAGTTTTTTTAGAGTAAAAAACTTTTTATTACTCTAAAAAGTTTTTTTAGAGTAATAATCTGATTGGTATGCTCTGATGGATAACAGCAAAAATGAATAACTGGAATCCAGCGGGGGATAGTGTTGTGATGTAGTAAGACAGAAAACAGGCAATCGTGATTATTATAAAGTTAGCGGTGCAGCCCAAACTCTATGAATTTCTAAACAGTGAGCGATATCTGTTTGCTGTTTAGATCCAGCAAATTACTTCTTAATGTGGTATGTTTGAATTACATTTTGGACTTCTGGTGAGAACAGAACAAAAAAGTGCTGCTCCACCCATCCAGACTGGCTAGATGCTCTCATTCACATACCCTGTCCTTTCACTGCCCCTAACACTAAAACCTCTAACTCTCCTGCAACTCTCATGAGTTCAGCATTGGCACTCTGTCCATTTGTGACCCCCTTCTCTCTTATCTGCTGCCAGCACTGTTGGACTTTTTAATCCCCATATGTATATACATTGTATTTACTGAAGTGCATTAGTGGAACAAAAGCAAAACAAAAAATCTTATAAAATATAATAACATAAGAACTTGTTTTGGGGGATTACAAAGCCCTTACATCATTTGGCATGCCCCAGTCATATCATTCATGGCTAAGTCCTGACAATATCACCTCCTTCAACTCCCCACAAAACCTCTCACCCTGACCACAGATCCCACGGTTGAGGTGGTGAACGATATGGAGGACCTTTGGGTGGTTGAAAACCAACCGGCTGAGTTCATCTGCCAGTTCTCCAGGCCAGTCAAAGCTCAGTGGAGGAAAGATGGGCAGCTTTTGCAGCCTGATGGCCGAAGGGTGGTAGTGGAGCAGGACTGGACTGTTGCTCGCTTGTACATTAACCGTGTTTCCGGTGCCGACACGGGAACATATTCCTGTGAGGCAGAGGGTACCTCTGTGGTCGCTTCACTTCATGTGGAAGGTGAGCTTCCCTCCACATAAAAAGGGCAACAGCCTTTAAAAAATCTCCTCGTCTTGGTTGAACTCCTAAGCAAATCTTTTGCTGCTTTTACAAAATGTATTCCCTTTTCAACAAAAGCTTTATGTATCTAAATTTACAGCATTGTTGGTTAAAAATATCTTTTAAGAGTCTTCTTTTGTTAATGTTATATTTTGGTCTTTCCACTTCTCTAGCCAAATCCATTAACATTGTCCAAGGCCTGGAAAACGTGGAAACATTTGATGGGGGCGAAGCATTGTTCGAGTGTGCCCTTTCTCGCCCTGAGAGCAAAGACTGTCACTGGCTTCTTGATGGAAAACCAGTAAAGGAATCACCTAAAGCAGAGATTGTGTGTTTTGAAAGTGGTCGACGTCATCTGCTGCTCCTGAAAGATCTGCATGACAAAGACAGTTGCACAGTAACATTTAAAGCTGGAACAACTTCCACCTCTGCCCAGCTCAGTGTCAAAGGTGCTTCCAATTTGCTTAAATTGTGGATCTCTAGACAGGCTGAAAAAGTCTGCATTTTAATTTACTCATTGTGTCTTTCCTCTGTCCTTCGATACTTATGGTTCCTTTGTTCTTTCCTTTGTTCATTCCATCTTTCCTTCTGTCTTTCCTGAATTAATCAAAGAACTTAAAACTCTGGAATTGAATCTGTAATTTTTACATAAATAATACATGTACTATGTGTGAATAATTTTACATGAATAAACCTGTCTGCATTGTAAGCTTTAATCACCAAGATTTTCATCATCACTTTGTGTTTTTGTTTCTGTTTTAAGGCTGGAAACTCGAGATTGTGCAGGGTTTGGAGGACAAAGTGGCAGCTGTGGGAGAGAAGGTTGAGTTTTCTGTTAAGCTTACTGAGCCTGTTCCTGCAGCAGATGTGACCTGGTACTCTAATGGAGTTGAACTCAAACCCAGCGACCTCTGGGCCATGAGGGTTAACGGCAGTTCTTATTGCCTTGTCCTGAGACAAGCCCCACTCATGCCCCAACAAGAAATTACCTTTGCAGCTAGAGATGCACTTTCTTTGGCCAAGCTTACCATCATCAGTAAGACTTTAATAAACAAGAAGCAATGAATATGTAGTTGTTTGGAGGTGGGGGGGGGGTTGTGTGCGTGTTTTCAACCTTTTGTGTATCACTTCAACAGCTGTACCTGACCCCCCAGAGGATCCGGAAGTCCTCCGTAAAACCACAGAGTCTGTCACTCTCTCCTGGTTTACTCCTCTTCATGATGGAGGGAGTCCTATCATTGGCTACAGAGTGGAAATGCGGCTTGTAGACAGCGCCCTCTGGCTTCCATGTCATTCTGAGCCTGTTTGCAACACAGAATTTGTTGTGGAAAAACTGGTGCCTGGGAGTAGCTACAGGTTCAGAGTGGCAGCAATTAACAAAGCTGGGCCTGGAGAGCCTGTCGAGCTCCCTCTGACAGTGCAGCTTGGTGAGTGGACAAATACATTTGGCTAAAATATTACTGCACACTCAATTATTAGACATAGCTATTTACTTATTGCTTATAAATAACTGTTTTGCATGGCATGAAGATTCATGTTGTAATGATGCTGTCATTATAATAAACAAGACATTGAGGATAAGATAATTTTAACAATTAAATCAAATGTTTGTTTTTTTTAATCAACAAACTATTAATAATATTTCAATTATGCTCATCTTAAAAAGGCCTTAAAAAACCCTTTAGAATGAATCTAAATATTTTTTTTATTAGAAAGGATGTAGTGTGAAACTCCAGGTTTATTGATTCCATTATGTTTTGCACACAGCATCGGATTCAAAGGATTATTGTGTTCATTCAGTCAAAGATTAATTTAATTTCAGTATGTACATCCTCTAAAAGTTTATGTTAATTCTCTTAAAAAATGTATTCTTATTTAGATTCATTACACACAGAGTAATAGATTTAAAGTATTTATTTCTGTTAATTTCAGTGATGATGTCTTATAGTTGTTGAACATCCAAAATTCAGGAGATAAGACTGTAACATCAGATCAATAAAAACTATTTGTATATTGAAAATACAGAAATGGTTTTAGTGATATTATGGCGTACAAAATTATGGGCATCAATGCATATGAACGGGAAATTCAGTGAAAGTTAAAATTATTTCAAAAAAGGTGCAGACAGAGCAGGGATAAGTGCAGCTTTGACAGAACCATGTAACAAAGTCAATTCAGGGATAGTCATCTTTCCAGATGAAAGGAAAATTTTCAGTTCATTTGAAAATCCCAGAGTCTGGAAGAAGAGCAGCAAAGTTGTTTGAAGTCTAGGGTAAAGTTTCTACAGAAGGTGATGATTTGACAAATCATGTCATTTGCAAGGATTTGTTCAATGTTTTATCAAATACAAAGTCAGCACAGCTGTCTCCTGGGAAACTTGAGCTTTATGGAGATGCAGGGTTCGTTTTTCAGCATGGCGTGGCGCCTGGCCACACTGTCAAATACCCATTTCTGGATTGATGAACGTGGTGTCACTATGCTTGATTGGCCATTAAGCCCACCCCACCTAAACTGCACAGAGAATCTATGGCGCATTGTCAAGAGCAAGATCAGAGACACATCATTTAATGCAGATCAGCTAAAGACCACTATAAAAACAATCGTGTCATGACCTCCATTTTACGCTCCATTAGTGCAGAAATTCACAAAAAAGAAGCCTTGATCATATATTATACAACATGTGGACAGTCTTTTCAATAGGCTGACATGTGTGTCCTAAAATACTTTTACTTCAATGTAACTTTTAACCCAAACCCAAAAGCAGAATTTTGTGTTTTCATTGGCTGTATAAGACATAACTATTTAAATGACCAGACCCTGTAAATATTTTTGCTCTGTGTACAATCTTTATATGGATGAGTTCCACTTTTTGAATTGATTTACTGGTCTCAACCTAAAGCCAATGTATTCACAATGTTTGGCTTATCCAGAACCAAATAATTTTAGGTACTGTTGCATTCATGGTGGTGTTGTGCTCTGTGTACTCTAACTTTAACCATATTGTGGTCATTTCTTCAGATGTAAAACAGACAAAAGTAATGGAACAGCCAAGTCTCCCTCCTGAGTCTGCTGAGGAAGGGGATCTCCATGATCTTTGGGACGCATCAGCAAAGAAACGTCGCATGAGCAGAGAGCCCACTCTGGACTCCATCTCAGAGCAGCCTGAGGACAATAGCAAAGGTGGAAAAAAACATCAGAAAGAGTGTGTGTCATCAGAAAATGTAGAAATCACAGCAGTGGAGAAAGAGCAGGTCGATGTGTCCAAGAAACTGACAGAATCTGTTCAGTCCATCAGCTCCGAGGATCAGACTGTTACTGGCGGCTCTTCGCTTGTATCTTACTTGAAAAAGAGCAGCAAGACTGAAGCAACAGCAACCAGTGAGGCAGAGACTCTAACAGCAGAGAAATTCTTTGCTCATTTTCAAATGGTAGAGCAGAAAACAGTGCAGCAGACTGACTCAAAAACAACAATAATTCAAAAAACAGATGAAAAGCAACTGTCTACTCAGGAGACAAGTATCATGGAGATCACAAAAGAGGAGGAGCCTGAGCTGACAGATGCTGCCATCAAGATTCAAGCTGCCTTTAAGGGTTACAAGGCTCGCAAGGACATGCGTCCCATCTTTAAGGAGGTCTTTAAAGACCAAACCAAAGAACCTAATGACACCATACATCTCGAATGTGTGTCAGAAGGTAAACCAGAAAAGGTGCGCTGGCTGAAGGACGGTGAACCCCTGATGGACGGCAAACATCATCATATTGATATCTACAATGATGGCACCTGCGCTTTGGTCATTACTGCCATCACTACAAAAGACACTGGGGTTTACACCTGTGAGGTCACCAACAAGTTTGGAGTGACATCTCACAGTGCTAAGGTGACAGTGGGAACGGTGAGGGAGTCATCAGGCCGACGACCCCTGACAATAGGTTACAGTGCCGACAGTGAACCCGAGAGCTCTTCCGGTAGTGAGATGGATGAGTCGCTGAGACAGGCGAGCAGACGCCTGAGGCGCCTTCTTCGCACACGACTCCCACCCGATGTTGAGGAGGAACCATTTATCAGCGCAGACGAGGGCGACTTGCGTCCCCCGGATCCTCATTCTTACCGGGAGGATGAAAATTACATCTACATTCGCTTTGATTCCCAATCAGAGGCTGAGATAGCCTCTAAAAGATTCCAGGAGATGTTCACAGTCCATGGAGTACCCGTAGAGACCGCCATCATAGCAGAAGGGACTCACAAAGTAGAGCTGCGAATTAGAAAGATGGGCTACATTCAGGATGGCACACAGACCCCAACTCAGAATCGACAGCCTCCTGCTTTATTGACTGGAGCTCCAGGTAAGCATTACAGTAACAACTGTGGAATTCACACTTCCTGAATAATTTCACATTCAAATTTACCATTTGTTTCACCTATTTTTACAGCGAAACAAAAAGTCAAAACTATGTAAAGCTCTTCTTCCACATCTGATATATGTGCTGCCTGGTGTTTATTTTTTATATAAAAATTTGAACATGGAGGTTTGTGGTTGTTAAATGACAAAATGTAGAAAAAAACAAACTTCAGGTTGATAATTATGCCAAGTATATTTTCAGTCTAGGAGTCAGTGTTCTTTTGCTTATTGATCCAGTTGTTCTTGTTGCCCAGCTGCTCCAGTGTTCCTGACGGAGCTACAAAGTCAGGATGTTCCTGACGGCTATCCAGTCAGCTTTGACTGCGTTGTGATTGGCAAGCCCCCTCCCACTGTTCGCTGGTATAAGGATGGCAAGCTGTTGGAGGAAAATGACCATTACATGATCAATGAGGACCAAGAGGGCTGTCACCAGCTCATCATCACCTCTGTCTTGCCCACTGACATGGGCGTTTATCGCTGCACAGCGGAAAACAGCAGTGGGATTGCCGCCACTAAAGCTGAACTTAGAGTTGACAGTAAGTAGAAGTGAATAAATGAATATGAAAAGAAGCAAACATTTTAATAAAAAAAATAATTAATGCCTTTTCAACAAACATTGTTGAATAAGATATATTATTATCTCTATTAGTGTCGTGCAGCTCAGATTATGACACTGCTGCAGATGCCACTGAGACCTCATCGTATGTCAGTGCTAAAGGTTATGTGTCCAGGTAAGTACAAGTGTTTTATGATAAATTAATTAAAATATTTGACATTCACCCTCTCAGTTCACATGCTAACTTTTGTTACCACGCTGTATGCTTTTGTCCAGTAGGGAAACTGAAGCATTTGAATCCGTAAGTGAAGACGATCAGCTACCACAAGTTGTGCATGAACTTCATGATGTTCATGTCAGTCCAGGTTCGCCTATTGCTAAATTGCAACTCAAAGTAAAAGGTGAGCCCACCAATAAACCTTAGCTGTCAAACTGCAATTTACAATTGCCAATAAACAATTTTGTTTTTTAAAATTTAACTTTAGGATTTTTTTGTGGAGTGGGGAAGTCTGTTTTTCATTTAAAGTGTTTAGTGACATAAAGTTTTATAAAATAGGTTTCTCCAAAGATGATGGATGAATACATGAACTGAATGAATGAGTTTAACCTAAGATCAATGAGGATGAAGAGGGGAATATTTTCTACGTATTTCTGTCTTCTAGGGTTTCCTAAACCGAGAGTGTACTGGTTCAAAGATAGCCAGCCTCTCCGACCGTCAGAGAGGATTCAGCTTTTAGCAGAGAGAGATCTTCATGCTGTGGAGATCCTTAAAGTGAAGAGAGAGGACATGGGGGAGTACTCTGCTTATATCAGCAATGCAGCTGGTTCTGCTTATTCCTCCGCCCGTCTGATAGTACTGAGTATGTATGCACAGACCTAAATAGACCTAAACTGCCCATCCACCATTTTCTGTAAAGCGCAGAGCTTCAGCGTTCAGCTCAAGATCTAACATAGTAACATTTGGATTTTGTACAGGTCCTGGGGAGATTATGCCACAGGATAAAAAAGGTAAACTACTTTTCATACTATGAAATTGCAACAGGTAATTAGACTGTAAACAAGGAGCATCTCTAAACTTCCTTTGCAATAATTTTTTTACAAAGATTCTAAGGAGCCGCTAGTGCCTCCACGCTTCATTGAGAGGTTCAGCAATAGGAAGGTGAAACAAGGAGCAAGCATCACTCTCTCTGTCAAGGTCGAAGGTCAGTTCACATCCCCTTTTAAACTTCTTCACACACCCTCCCCCCTTAAATTTCCTTGCAGATTTCAGCATGTTCTCCACCTATGCTCTTTTAGGATCTCCTACTCCCATGGTCTCCTGGCTGAAGGAGAAATCATCAGAGGATGTCTTGTGGATTAAACCTGATACAAAAGGATACAAAATAGCCAGCTCTGGTCGCCAGCACAGCCTCATACTGATGGACGTAGACAAAGAGTATACTGGCATCTACACCTGTATAGCTACAAATAGAGCAGGGCAGTCGCTCTGCAATGCTCAGCTTGAGGTGGATGACAGTAAGAAAAATTTTATATTTTGCATTTTATCTGAAAATAAAATACTTTTAGAAATCATTCTGCGGTATCTTCACAGCATAAAAGAAACAAGCAGACCTGACTGAAGTCTGCTAAGTGTTTGTAGTTATAAACAAGTGTATACTGCTCTCCTTTTTGACAGCACCACAACTGAAGAAAAATACTGCAGCTTCAGAGTAAGTAAGCCGATAAATAGATGTACTGCCGTTTGAATATGCATGCAAATTAATTGCATCATGCCACAAATATGATGCACATGTAAAATATAATTCATTTTTAGGATCCTTGGGATTAAAGTTAGTCCTCCACAAGAAGAGGCTGGCAGAGGAAGTGGTAAAAATACAATAAAATACAAGCAGCAGATAATTAATGTTCGTCATTTTTTTCTGCATATTAAAAAGTGTCAAGCGAAAGTATCCATACATCTCGATTGTTTTTACATTTTGTTATGCAATATAAAATACTGTAGCATTCATGGTGTTTGTTTATTCATTTTTTTCTTGTACTTTTATCCATACTATTAGAGGGTAAAATACCCTACTTAGGTGAAGTTGGCACAGAGGAATTCCTCATGAAACTCACTTCTCAGATCACCGAAATGGTTTCAGCAAAGATCACACAAGGTAAGTATTTGATACCAGGCAGTTTTGATAAAGTATTTGGATGTTCACTTTTAATTTTAGTTTATGTGATGTCTAGTACAATTTCTCTCTCTGCTAGCATAGAATGTAAGCAACAAAATAAAACAGAATGTTTAATTAGGTAGATGTAGCTTGCATGTAGACCTATTATAAAACTGTGGTGTGCTGTTTTATCACAAGTCCAGCATTTTAATTTATTGTCACCATGCATGCAACAAGCTTCCAGAAGGAATGTTGGCAGAGTGCTATGACTCCTAAAATATTTACTGCCCTATTCAGAATTGGCTTTTTTTCTTGAGGCATTATTCAGGAGGAAAATCATGCAACTCCAAATTGTTCCAGTTTTCTCTGTGTATAGAAAAACACCATCTGATGTTTGCACGTCTCTCCTCCTCCTGCTGTTACTTGCAAATTGCTTTAGTCTTCCAGTCAGGTTTGGTGGATTTCACTCATTTTGCTCTGCCAATCCCTAAATTTTGTGTAAATTTAATGTTATAATAGTGAGCTACTAAAATGTGTGTGTTTTTTTTTTATTTATTTAGAACTGACACCAAACCTGACAAAGGTGTTTTATTACTGTTTCACTGCATGCTTTGTTTTTTAATTAAATACATAAAACAACTCTCTTAACTTCACACAGACCCCATTTTCTTAACACCATTATTTTAATCAGTTTCCCCATTTAAATGTTCACCCAATAATTAATTTGTTATTCAGACAGCTTACAGAATCACGACGTGCTCCAGTGGATGAAATCTTGGCCCAAATCTGCCAGTATGTATACCAAATGCATCAGCATCACAACTATGCGACAAATTGTCTTTCTCTTTAAGAAATATTTATATCATTAAATTAATTTAAGGACGTATTTTTTCTCACAAACAAAAGCACAGCTGTTACATGGATTTCTTCTATTTTTTACCTTTCATACCTGAAATCTTACTAAATGCTTTCATCTATTCAAACAAGATTTATTGTCTCTGTCAGCTTACAGCTCGGGGAACAAACTCATTGACAGGCATGTATGTTTCTGCATGTTGCCACTAACGCAGCAGAAATGCATTGTTTGGCAAAAGAAGAAATTGTTTCTTGTTGATCTTTTTCAGAATTACAGCTTCAACAAAGTAGTCATTAGTTAAAACATCACCGGGGTCTTATCACTGCGATATCATCGCAACCAATTACTCATCATCTACTCTGACAATGAGTAATTGGTAGAACTGTCAAATTGAGCTGATTGCAAGTTTTACTAAACTTATTAAGCTAAATATTAAGAACTGGCACGAGTGTTAAAGTCAACAAATTCTGTTTTAGACAAGACTTTAAAATACAACTCCCTTGACAAAATGTGTTTTACTACAGAACTTTAATAATTTTTAAACAATAGAAAACACTGAGAGGGCATGCTTTGCACATTTTCCCTCTTTCTCAAGCATCTTTCTTAACCTTGTTGTTCAAGCTTCACTACGAGTACCAGGTGTGGACAGTGATGATGAGACCAAAACTCCTTCTCCATCTCCCCATCATGGTCGATCTCGTCCACCTTCCCTCATCGCAGATTCCTCCTCAGAGTCAGATGAGGGAGATGCCAGAGGAGAGGTACAAGCTGTGGAATTGAGTTGTTTTGTTTGTTGCGTTAAAGGAGTTTACAAAGACATTTCATTTTCACAATTGGTAAAGGGGGAAACCACCTTCATACAAAGCTACATTTTGAGAATAAAACTACGAGTTATTAGATATATACACATCAACAACTAATCTGATACCAACAGTAATAATTAGAGATGCACCAATCAGAATTTTTCAATAATATCTGATCTGTGGTTTTGCAAAGCTGATTTTTGCAAATTTTGGTTTGTCTTCAGGAAGTATAAATGATAGCATTCAAAATGGATTGTTCAGTGAGCAAGCAGCCACTGTAAACAGGGTTTTGCTATTTCAAAACAAAGGCAAAGTAATCACTGACTTGGCAGTTGAGGTTGTCTTTAGTATTTATTGAACATGTTTCGAAAACTTGAAAGGAAAAGAAAAAGACTTTTCTGCAACACATTGCAGATCATTTTCATTAACAACAGGAACAAATAGGCAGAAGATGGAAGCAAGCATTAATTTGTAAAGGGAGAAGTTTGAACTTGGAATGAAAACAGAAAAATGAGATTGAGCAACTTAGTCATTTTACTGATTTACATCACTGATGAGAGATCATCTGCCTTGTCATATTTTCATAGATGTTTGACATTTATGTGGCATCTGCGGACTACAATCCCACCATTGCAAGCAAAGACTCAATCTCTCTCAAAGAGGGACAGTATGTGGAGGTCTTGGACTCAGCTCATCCTCTTAAATGGTTGGTCCGGACCAAACCCACCAAAACAACACCATCACGACAAGGCTGGGTGTCACCGGCCTACTTGGACAAAAAACTTAAAGTATGTCTTCAGATCAACATGTTTGGATGATTTTTTTTTAAATCTAGTTATTCTCTGCAGCAGTTTGGCTTGTTGATGACTTTGTATTTATAAATGTTTGTCCCAGCTCTCAGCGGATGCAGGAGATCTTCCAGAAACAAGTGTAGAAGAGGTTTCTGAAGGAGAATACAAGCGGAAGTTATTGTAAATGAAGCACAATCTAAAGTCACTATAAAACTGTGAAAACTGTAAAGATGCTCTGAAGAAATGTTATTTAATTCAAACAGCCAGCTGATGCAGGACCTGATAAACGGAGAATCCGAGTTTGTCAAGGAGGTGGAATTCTTCACTTCTCACCACATGAAGCACGCTGACAACCCGGATGCTCCACCTGATGTCTGCAGCCAGAAAGAGGCCATCTTCAGAAACGTTGATGACATCAAGTCCTTCCATAGCAAGTAAGCCCACATCTTAATTACTAGCAATATCTGTTAAACCTTTAAAAAGGACCACATCCAATACATGCATTGTATTCATGAACCTCGTCTCCCACATTTTGTTTCTAGGACATTCCTTCCAAAGTTGCATGACTGTGACACTGATGATGATGTAGCAATGTGCTTCCTGAGAAACAAGGAAGGATTTGAACATTATCTCCAGTATCTTGTAGGACAGAGCCAAGCCGAATCTGCTGTCAGTGACAAAACTATCCATCGTTTCTTTAAGGTATCTGTTTTTTAAGTGGCACCTTGATTTACATGCAATCCTAGATAAATAAAGTTCCTTTGAAAAATATTCAAATCTCCTAGACTTTTTTACAACCGTCAACAGTATGGGATATATTAGCACACAATTATAAAGTGGTCTGTCATGTTTTTAGGAATAAAAATCCATGTTATATCCAAGCTCCTTTACTCTGATATCCCTTACTGAAATCCAACCCAGCCAAAAGCAGAGTTAGTTTGTGAAATAATAAAGGAAACAAAAAAGAAGGAGAACTCAGTCCATCAAAAACAAGCAATGCAATGAACAACACCATCACAATGATAAATTAATTACCTCATTAATTTGAGGTAACCCTAATCAGAGATTTAAGTCTTGATCTAAAGAAATGTTTGTTTCAGAGCTTAAAAACTGAATAATGTTTTTATAAGAACCATGTTTGGTTCTTATTCTGGAGATACAGAGTAGACTTGACCCAGAATGTAACTGATGTAACTGCAATTAAAGGTGCTTCTACACAGTACTAACGTTACGGGCATCAAGTACAATTTCATGCCACAATTTTCTGTTTTTTATTTGTGTGGAATTTTGAAAAACATTTATTACTTGCACTTGACAATTGTATATGACTTTGTGTTGGTCTATCACAAAAATACCCAAACTGTTTCCCAGAAAAATGTTCATATTAATTCATAAATTGTTTACTCTAATAGGAGTACTCTGAGAAAGAGCAGGCGACTGCAGGCCCTGGTAATCCTCCAGTTCGAAGCATAAATGCCTACCTGCAGCAACCCCTCGAGAGGATTCAGAAGTACAAGGCCTTCCTTAAGGTGACAGTTTTAACAGCCAACAAACAGACAGTCCTTTAAGTTTAGTGCCTTCTTAATATTGTAAATGGCTATGTAGTATGTGACTCAGATGTGCAAGTCTTTTCCCATTTTGATATCTGATTATCAATCAGCCTTTCTAAATGTCTTTGCCTGCTGTCTGTAGGATCTGATCAGAAACAAGGCAAGAAACGGCCAGAACTGCTGCCTCCTGGAAGAGGCGTACGCCATGGTGTCTGCACTCCCTCAGCGTTCAGAGAACACCCACCATGTCTCCCTGATCGAGAACTATCCTGCTACCCTGGAAGTTCTTGGAGAACCAATCAGACAGGTAGCTATGCAACACAGGCCTTTGGTGGCTTTACGTGTTTGATTGTTTTTTTCATATTCTTTCTTATTATTTCCTTGCTCAAGGGACCTTTCCAAGTGTGGGAGGGAGCTCCCGGAATTAGAACATCCTCTCGGGGTCACCACCGCCATGTCTTCCTCTTTAGGAACTACTGTATCATTTGCAAACCCAAAAGAAACAGCAACACTGAAACACAGGCATATGTTTTTAAGAACATGATGAAGGTAAGTAATAATTTTCTCTCTATTTTATATTTTACCACAGACTCAGCATGATTCTTGTTGTACTATTCATCTCGGTGCAGCTGAATAACATCGATGTGAACGAAACGGTGGAAGGTGACGACCGGGCCTTTGAGATATGGCACGAACGGGAGGACTCTGTGAGAAAATACACTTTACAGGCCCGAACGGTCATCATCAAGAACTCCTGGCTGCGAGACCTCAGGGAACTGCAGCAGCGCTACAGCATGCCTGCATGGAGTGAGAGCATTGTTTGATTTTCTTTAACTTTGTTCTTATTTTTCTGTTACTTTAAATATTAACTTTTTATGATGTAAACATTTTTACAGGTTCACCTGATTTTGTAGAAATTTTGGCAAACTGCACAGCAGAGTTGGGTCAAACAATTAAACTTGCCTGCAAAGTTACTGGGGTGCCTAAACCTGTAGTTACCTGGTACAAAGGTAAGACGGTTGCAACATAATATATGCTCATTCGCTTGGCTTTACAAAACACTGTATGCATTAAATAATCTTTATAATGACTTTTTAAATCAATTAATAGTCAAACTCTTGGTTTTTAGATGGACGAACAGTAGAGGCAGATCCTCATCACATCATCATTGAGGACCCTGATGGCTCCTGCACACTGATCCTTGATAACATGACTGCAGATGATTCCGGCCAGTACATGTGCTTTGCATCAAGCCCAGCAGGAAATGCAAGTACTCTTGGAAAAATCACTGTTCAAGGTGAGTGAGAATACAAAGTTGAAGACTTTATTATCCATTCTTTCATATTACCAATGATCTTTCTACCCCCTATTTCTCCTTCCCAAAGTATGATAGGGCACTAATATTTTGTATTGCACAAGTACCAGATTAAAAATATATAGCTGCCCTTTGTATATGTGCAGTCAATAGGGAGTTGGCGCCCTTTGCTTTCTGCTAAAAATAGTGTGTTTTAAGTGTTTTGTGGACTGCTCTTATGTCTATGAAGATTTTACTGCTTAATGGGAAGCAAATTAAGTATATTTTTTGACACAAACACCTAAACATCACATGTACCTTTTGTGTATTTGACACAGTGCCTCCTCGTTTTGTAAATAAAATGAGAAATGCTGTCTTTGTTGCTGGTGAAGATGCTCAGTTCACTTGTGTGATACAAAGCGCCCCCAGCCCAAAAATAAGGTAGGACTGTCTGAAGTACATCTAATGCTGCTCATTCTTGACTTTTAAAAATTCTGGTTCCTTTCAAAAAGCACTTTAATCACAATTAGATTATAACCACAAACTTCCTTGTATTTTATTAGAATCTTAAATGAAAGGCCAACCAAAGTAGTGTTCAACTAATTCTAACATAGAAGGAAATGCTTCAACTATTTCAAATGAGCATTTATAAACTGTGGCATATATTTGAGCTCTTAATTTTACATGGTTCACTATGATGTTTATTCACTAACAATCAACAACACACATCTGAGTTCTCCACACAATAGTTACATTTATGTGTTAAATTACACACTAAATAGGGGACTTCCAGTGGTTGGTTGCGCTAGATTTAAGGGCATCAGAGTAACAGGGGAAGTTAGAAACACATCAAACTTTTCAGAATTTTTATGTTTGAAAATTTTTTAATAATACCAGTATTTACCATTTTCTTTTTACTTCACACTTATGTGCTACTTTGTGTTGTTTTATCACTTGAAATTGAAAAAAAACAACATTGAAGTTTATTGTTGTAATGTGGCAATACGTGAAAAAGCTTGAGGGTGTTAATATTTCTGAATTTATCGTTTATTCCTATCGTTTATAGGAATATTTATCTTTCTTTCTGTACTTGTTCAAGGTGGTTCAAAGATGGCCGACTATTGACTGACCAGGAGAAGTATCAGACCTACAGCGAGGTCCGTAGTGGGGTTCTGGTTCTGGTTATAAAAAACCTGACTGAGAGAGACCTTGGACACTATGAGTGTGAGGTAAAATCAGATGACATCGCTGCTGTTCTCATGTTTAGTTTTTGTCTTGTTTTTCTGGATAGTTGAAAATTGTATTTCAAATGAATGTAGCTACATTTTCCCTCGTCGGTTTATATAAAACCTATTATAACAAGGAGAAACTTTTGCAGTTTATTAAAACAATTTTTTTTTTTGGCAATAACAATAACTCACTGATCTTTTTAAGTGCTTTGTCGGGAAGTTTTGCTGGATTTACAGCTTCATTGACTTCTTGTTTAGGTTTGCTGAGTCATTGGGAGTGTCTAAGGGCAGATTTGATTGTGATCCTATTTTAATTTTTACACCTAAGAATTGATTTGAAGCTAGTTGCTACCAATTAGCAGTAGAAAGTCATATTTAGGATTCTAAAAATATGTTCCTGCTGTTGCCAGCTGTCAAACCGCCTGGGCAGTGCCAAGTGTGCTGCAGATTTAGTTGTTCCTTCTTCTGTGGTCCGCAGTGGGGAGCAGGCCATCACCATTGAAGGTAGGGCTTTTCTGTCTGCCTTTTAGTTTAACAGTTTCAGTGTTTTGATTGCTCTGAATAAGTCTAACAACAAGTTAGTATTTCTTTTTAATATGTGATTATTTTATGCACGTTATTGCATAATAGTTTTTTTGCTGTCATTTAAATGTAATTTTAAAATTCTAGTTATTCTGTTTTTGTTTTAGTTACCGAACAGGAGACTAAACTACCAAAGAAGACCATTATAATGTGAGTGTGATTAGTCTTTAACATGATGCATAAGGAATTTCTTTTTGCTGCTCATATTCTCAGTCAAACCAAATCAGAAAGTTAGTTTTGCTCTGACTTTTGTCAAAAGCTGCAAAACCTAGATAATTATTAGAAATGTTGACAGGAGTGTGAAAATACACATACAAATCATGGCTCATTTCAATGTGATTTGGTTGAAGTTATTAAGAGTAATCATGGAGTCGTTAAAGAGCCACACGTGGCTCTGGTGCTGCAGGATACGCAACCATCCTCCAGACAGTTTGTTTGTGTTTGTTTTTCTGAGAAAATTTGCCTTGCAAATACTTTTCATCTGGGGACCAAAAAATTTGAATTTATTGGACAAGCATTCTAATGTACCTGCAGGTTTTATGTAACTCTAGCGTTTTTTTTAGGATTGAACCAGATTTTAGAGCACATTTCTGTGTGTATGCCTTTCTATAGATTGTGTAGTATTTAAAGTCTGTGTGCTAAAGGATTCTATCATATGGATGATAAAAGGAGGGGCTTTTTCCACTGGCGGGGTCCTTCAAACTAGGAAACTTGCTGCTAAGCATGACTTCTACGACTGAATAAAAAGCTTCAAGTAAACTTTTAGGTCTTATTTACATGCTGCCTATTAAAGGAAGAAGGAATGTCAGAAGAGCAGAGGAAAGATGGACAGAAAGTACTAAAATGGACAATTTGTAAAAATTGTCCATTTTATTATTGTATTATGTTTCTAAACACACTATCAAGCAATTTACAGTTCATCTAACAAGGCTACATTAACAAAAATAAATCTGGATCATGAATTGTGGTCATCCACTGCAGAGTTTCACAGAATTCCCTGCTGTAGATTCGAGTCGGCGATGTTATTAGACATTTAGGCAGATTACAATTACAAGGTCTGAACTATTCCAGATCTATTCCATTTTTTCCCCAGACCTTCAAACAAACTACTTCCATGGAGAGTTCTCACATATGATCTTGTAAAACTTCACCAGTGGTGTGTAGGTATAGAAGCTTGTTTTTGGGACAATTACTTTTATCTAAATTAAATACTGTTTAATTACAAAATAGGAAAACATAGAAAAGATGACAGTAATACATTGTCCTATAAGTGATTAACTACATCTACAGTGAGTTTGATTTTACAGGTCTCTAACATTAATTTGTGGCTAATTAAGCCTTTCAGTCTCGTGTGTTTTTGCAAATACGCCAGTACCTCTGCTCATGTATTCATTCATTTATTCCAGCGAGGAGACTATTACCACTGTTGTGAAAAACCCACGCATGAGGAGACACAGATCTCCAGGCTTGACTGTTCCTGGAGCCCACCGCTCTGAGACCTCCACCCCTGAGCCACCTGCAACCAGGCCTAGAAGGATGCCCACCCCGAGAAAGACCACCATCCCAACCCTCTATGTTACTGAGCCCGAGGGGGCTGGAGCCAGGGCAGCGGAGAGCAGGCCCAGGTGGGTTGAAGTGGAGGAGGTCATCGAGTATAAGGTCAATAAGTCTCCCAGACTGCCCAGGAGAAGAGGAATCTCACCTGCAGGCTCCGATCGTTCAGCCACCCCCTCCAGACCTAAGAGGTCTCCCCTAGACAACTTGAATGCTAACAACTCAAACAACAAGCTGGTGCAGCAGGCGCAGAAACATCTGAAGGGAGACATCAGCAGCCAGAGTGTCTCCTGGGAGGAAGACGAGCCTCAGATCGCCTCAGGCTCTGCTTCGAGAGAACCACATGAACTTTCATCTGTCCTAACACTTGCTGAAGATGCTGATGACCAGGATGATCAACAAACTGTTATCTTTGAACCAGAAGATGAGGATACTGAGGAGCCTGAACCACTGGTTCTGAAACAAGGAGATCGTATTTTGAACCTGGAAGACTTGGAGGATTACATCCCAGGAAAAGGCGAAACCTATGGCTCCTCCAGCTCCTGTCACATCTCTGATGAGAAACCCTGTGAGATTTCTGTCCTTCAGAGGGAGATCGGGGGGTCCCAAGTGGGACAGCCAGTGCTTCTCAATGTGGGGCGGCCTGATATTGTTCCAAGGCAGAGAAGCGGCTTCTTTGGCCGCTTCAGGGAGCATCTCTCCAACAATCTTTTCCCCTCTGCCTCTCCGCAAGGAAGCGGAGCTCGACCCCAAACTGAGAGACAAGTCCCAATCCAAGTGAGTCACGCAAAGCTAGAGGTGAAGCCCTCCTACTGCTCCGAGGTGCAGAGAGTAGAGGGTGGGCAGCAGAGCTTTAAAACCAAAGTGTCCACTCAAACCTACGGCTACACAGCAGTTGGAAAGCCTGTCACTCTTCAAATTAAAGAGAAGCCCTTTCAAAGCCAGTAAACATCTTCTAATTGGTGACACAAATCCTTAGTCTTAAATAGATACATTTCTGCTTGCATGATTAAAATAATCTAACAAAATAAAATCTACTACATTTAGCAAACCATTCCGTTTTGAAGCAGCCAGTCAGAAAATAGTCTGATCCTCAGTTGTTTTTGTGGGATTCAGAGTTTTCTTTAGGCTAGGAAATGTGGAAACTGCAAATTGTAGGGATACGTATGTCTCTATAGACAAGTTTCAGTCTCATTCTGTAATTTTAACTGCTGCATGACATGCAGCATAAATGAAGTGGACAGATGACAAGGAAATTTGAAGTAATATTTTACTGTTCATGAGTTGGATGTTTGTTTTCATAGATGTGCCATCATAAAATTATATCTGCAATAGTAACTCATCCAAGTGGTGACATTTTGAACACCTCTGACTTTATTTCTGGATTGTCATTAAATGCATATTAGTGTCATATCATCAAGGTTTTTTTGTACTTTTCAGAAATCTTTTTGTTTCAGTGTTTATGAGCTTTGAAACTGAAAATACAATGAACAGTGAAGACTGACTTTCTGCACTGCTTGCTGTTGTTTAGGTTTAACCACTGGTGTGCAATTAAATTATAGACAAACTGGTATAGATGTATGAATGATTCCTTGGTGAGCTTTAGATTGCTTTTTTTTTTTTTTCAGGTACCATCAACTAAGCATTAGTAGTTGATACCTGAAACATACGTCCATATTCTATCATTTGCTTTTCTTTTTTTACAAAGCTTCTTTGACAAATTTGGGCCTTTTGATGTTTTGCAGTTGCCTGCAAACTCACAAGGTTTAACAAGGGCGTCCTTTTGTGTGTCAGTGACATATTTATGAGTGACCGCATGTATTTGCTTTGTAAACCAAACGTGTTAAGCAGAACAGTCTTGTATTTATGTGAAAAAGTTGAAAGACCTGAAATTCCAGGACTTCACTACTTTCTTGGAAGACGTTGCTGTGTTTGTGTTTCTATATTAAGGTATCATCGATTGGGTATGGATTATGTATGTTATTTTAGTTCTAACAGATTGTAATTGCTTGCAATGTTCATGTGGAGTTGTGGACAATAATGAGGTTGAGCACAAAGTGTTAAATAAATGTACAGAAAATACTTAAGATTACCTGCTTCTTCTATCATTCCCATACACAGGTGTATCTCGATAAATTATCATTGAAAAATAAATTAATTCAGTTGAAAAAGTTAAATAAAATATTGCTTCACGCATGTATTCCTGTTAATATTGATGAATATAAAGAACACTTTCTCAGAAAACTATGATACAGAAATCTTTTGTTAAAACTGCTTTATGATCTGAACAATCACTGGGAACTCTTCTGACTGGACAGCTGTCCAGCACTTGATAGGCTCCAGAAAGAGGATAAGACCAAAATGTACTTCATACAGAAGCTAACTATACTCAAGCTTATTAATAGAAAAATAAATGGACAAAAAAGCAGTTTTTAATGGGTGCAAAAGCAGCAGGGTAACTGCAACCTTGAGAGGAACGTGAAGGAAAGGCGATTCAAGAGTTATAAAGTGATTCACAAGGCGGAGACTTTTGTCTCACTAACAAGTATCATCATACAGATGCAGGACATGGGGTGAAGTGGGGATACTTTTTATATTAAGTCACTTATGAACTGAGTAAGATGAGACACCAGATCTAAAGAGCACCAGCCCAGGGCCAATATTCTCTTTCTAAACACTTTTTTGTAACCTTTTAATTTGCCTAGATACAACAATATGAACTGCTGGTTTCTTTTTGTGGCTAACCCTCCTTGTAGAGGATGTTAATGGACCACCGTCACGTTAGTCTTTCTCATGACTTCCTTGAATCCCAGGTTTTTTTAAAGTGCTTTTTCCATTTGTCTAATTAAAGTTTCTGATAAATTAAGTTCTGGGTTTTCGTCATCTGTAATCTTTAATAATCAAAAGTAACTGTGATAAATGTTTAAAATCCTCTAAGAAATGCATATTGATTTCAGTTTTTAAAATAAACTAGGTTTTTGAGCACATGGTGCTGATAGACTTGTGTGACTAAACAAATAATGCACTTTGTAACTGTAACATTTTATTGAAGTTTTAACATGTAACATATTTAGTATTCCAGAGGACTTAATGCTGGAATAAAGAATAAGCTCAAATAGTGAACAACAATATCAGGAATTCATAACTTTTGGTCAAATGAATTGATTTAACAAAATTCCATTAATAGTTTTACTTTGTAAGAGTTGCTGGAAAAATTATTGATGCTAGTTTACAAGCACATCATAGATGTCCTTTAAAGGGGCAGCAGTATGTATTTTTCAGGCACATTGTGATAAAAATAGCACAATCAAGTAACTACTACCTTCAGCATGTCACCACAATGTTCCTCCATTAGGTCTTTAACATCATTCTTAGGAGCGTTGCCCTGAAAAGTAGTTTACATGAGTTCAGCACATGTGCAGTTCCACCAGGTGTTTTCTAATTGCTGCTGCTGCTAGTCTGAAGGAGCTTAATGGGGGATGCGTGGGCGAGGGTTGCTCTGTGAGGCAGAAACTCTGCTTAGATACTGTAGCTCAGAGGAAAAGGCAGCGCTCGGTCCCATCAAGCGTTTTGTAAACTCGAATGGCTGCCAGAGAAGATTAGAAGATTTCTCAAACATGCATAAAATAATCAATGCAACACTCAACAAAATACCTGGTTTACATAATACTGCCCCTTTAATTTGATTTGCTGTGCTTTTTTGTTTTATGGAATATATAAACCTTAAACATGTCCATTTATTTATGCTTTAAAGTCCAATGAATGTCATTTCACTATACACATAAAGCTGCAATGTGAGCAAGTTACACAATATAAAAGTTTACAAAATTACACTTGTAAAATAGTCAACATTGTATTCCCCACTTAAAACATAAAGAGACAATGACAAAGGATTTGTTTCTCTAAGCAAGATTGGATTTAACTTACTTGAGTACAACAGAATCCAAATGAAACTTATAAAACTGTTAACATATACAACAACAAACAGCTTTAAAATGAATTGCTTTACCAACTCTGGAATAAAAGTAATATTTCAAAAGTATGCCTGACTTGCATATACCTCCTGAAAGTAAACAGCCAGAGATGAATATGAATTTTAAACCCTGCCTAACCACCACATATCACAACGCTGGATTTTTCTACTTCATCAACACTAAATGACAACACTAAGTGAGCACAGTTTGGTGCCAACAACCAGCATGTCATATCAACTGGCTTTACATCCTAAAATCGGTTTGTCCACCTGATGGAATGGGTCACGCTGCTCCCTGTTTCATGCGCCACGAACAAGGCACCATGCAGTCCCGACTGAAGAGAATTCCGTAACAACAGGAATCTTCCTGTTTTGTGCAAGTCAGACTTCAAGTAAGATTCATTGGAGTAGCTTTGTCCAAACAAATAAAGAAAAAAAATCTAAAAATGCTCATTAAAAATAAGTTTTTTTGTTTTTTTTTACTAAAGTTAACTTAATCTAATTACATGTTGTAGATTCCTTATAGTAAGCTGAGTTTCACAGACCACCATCTGAGGGAATGTACATGTCAAATGGAGGTCAGGAGTTATAGGGGAGTGGATGGAAGAGGTCCAGGCTGTCCCGTCTTCTACAAAGAAGTCTTGGCTTTTTTGACTTTGTTAATTTCCTACAGAGAGAAAAATCAAGCCCATTACAAGATGTATCAAACACATAAACCCTGCATTGTTTTATATTACAAAATTCATACCTCAGGCTCAGATTTGTAGATTTTTGTCAGTTTTTTTCATGTTTTTGTATTTAGACAAACTTAGTTCAGTTAAGATCTAACACAGAAAAGTCTAAAATAGGCCATTCTGAATTAAATACAGATCCCGTACGTCATGTATATAATTATGAGTATTACCTTCTTTTCACAAAAGTCCAAAATATAGAAATTTGAATGATCAAAACGGTTCGAGAACCAAAGTGAAATGTGCTTCCTGAAAGTATTGACTGAGAGGGTGTGACTACAAAGGCATGCTAAAAATCTGAAAACCATTTTGTCATTACGTGTAGAAAAAAAAAAAGCATGCTACTTTGTGCTGATCTACAACATCCCAGTAAAATATACTGTATGTTGCAAAATAAATGTTATAGTCACACTGAGGTTTGTGACTATAACATGACAAAACGTGGCAAAATTCAACTGATATGCCCATTTTAAGTTTAAGAACTTTAACAAAAGATTCATTTTAACTGGAACCTTTAATTCTTGATGAAATCTGTTGACTTTCCAGATACAATACTCTTAGTAGACTACAAGCCAACCATCTCATCTGCTCCAGTGTTAATGATCTGTGCTTGCTCTGCAGTTATCAGCGAGTCAACGTGTTTCTACATGCCCTTATAGAGGCTCAGATGAGTGGAAACCAATTAACACCACTGCCTCCTCACCAGAGGTGTTTTCACATTTGTAAACACATGTGCTTTGACATTTAATTATTGGGTTCCAAACGACAGCAGCACCTTCTGTGTCGTCCATCAAAAGTTGAAACAATACAGCTGACCATCCTCACAGCTACTCTCAACTGTTGAGCAGCTTGTTGGTTAAGCTAATTTTTATCTCCGTTGATGCAAATACAGGAGCTTCAAAAGTGGCTCACCTCAAGAAGAGTTTGTTTTAAATTCTTATAAGCATCCTCCAAATCGTCATTGATGATAACGACATCAAACATGCCAGGTTCTTTACCTAAATGGGAGAGATCACAAGAGAACGTTTCATTTTAAACATACTTATGGAGCTCTACTTTAGAGGTTTGGGAATAAATGATAACTCCTTACTTAACTCCATGTCCACCTTGGCTGCATGTAAACGCTTCTGAAGGCTCTCCTCGGACTCGGTATTCCTGTCCCTTAATCGCTTCTCCTGTAACTCCCAACAAGGCTGATTATAAGCAGGAAAACTCACAGAACCAATCTGGCTGCACAAATTCCAATTGTGCTCACCAGGATTTCCATGGATGGCGGCTGGATGGAGATGTACATGGGACTGAGGTCTGTCTTCTTGATGTTCTTCACGCCCTGCATGTCGATGTCAAGGATACAGATGAGATTCTTGGCCTGGACGGCTTGGACGGCGGCTTTGCTTGTGCCGTAGAGGTTTCCAGAAAACTCTGCATTCTCGATGAACTCGCCGTTGTTTATGGCCGCCTGCATAGCCTCCCGTGTAACATAATGGTAATCTAAAATCCAACATCAGAACACGGAGGGATTGGGCTTATAGAAAACCAGAAAGCATATGGACTGCTGTTATTACAGTGAAAGCAGAGACACATGCTGTACCTCTGCCGTTCTCTTCTCCTGGACGAGGGTTTCTTGTTGTATCTGGGAGATTAAATGATACGAAAGTTAGATTCTCCAGAGCTGCAAAAGTTTCAGTCCATGTCTTTTCTCCTTTTATATTATGCATCTATTCAGCTTTTAATACAAATCATAACGCTCATAGGGCAAATTGGAAGAGTAGAAGACATCCTAATCACAAAGAAAACCAATAAAACACAACCAAGTTTGCTGCAAATAACAGGACACAACATCTTGAAACGTTGTCCAGCAGATCACTAGAAGAAAAGGAAAAATTACATCCCACTTCATCACCAAAATCCTCCTGGCAACAAAAGGACATCAGGGAGTTTTTTTTTTGCTTGCTCCGGTAGTTCTACATCTGCCAAGAATTGCTTTGACAAAACACATTGGATTCAGTTCTAAATTTGAACATGTCCTGAAATATTTAGGCCAAAATAAAGAGTTAATGCACAACTTTCCATTTAAAGTAACAGAGGAGAGGGTAACTCCCTCCACTGAGGGAGCATCCATTACATAAAAGCAAAATAGTAGGAGCATGTATGAAACAATAGCATGTATGAAATACCATAGCTTACCCTTAACCTGATCCCCAAGTCTAGTTAAACCTGTAGCACTACCATTACTGAACAGAGGTTTCCTGCTTTATCAGCAGGTCTACTGCTATTGGGTTAGTGCTTCCCACTGTTGAGTTAATTTGCATTTTGACACAAGCTAAATTTTGCTTGTCTCTATTCAGATGTAAAGCTGAAAGTACATGGACATTTGGCCAACTTACAGACCATTTGGACAATCTGTTGATTATTATATGGTTTGAAAAACAAAGAAGGTTAACTGAATGTGTTTGTATTTCAACTTCTGCTCCTCTAAATGGCAAAATAATGCATCAAACAAAAAGGATTAATAAGATAATTTTGATACATTTTGCCTATCAATACTAGTGGACTCTTCAAAGTGCACTAAATGTTTCACACATTGTTGAATATTCATATTTTTTTCAAGTATTGAGTGCCCAAAAAAACAAAAACAAAACTGAAACCTAATAAAACATGACAATATATGTTTATATGTCCATAAAAAAAAACCCTTTGGTCCACTTATTTAAGTACAGATCAAAATTATGAACACAAAATGCCAAATAGACAAGACAGACTTTTTATTATTCAAGCTGCGGCATGACACACTTACGAGAGACACTGAAGCCAAACACATTTTCATGTTCCTTGATAAGTTTCTTCAGCAGGGTGCTTTTTCCTGCCCCGGACGGACCACTAAACACCACAGGCCTGGGTCCAGCCATAGCTGAAACAGAAGAGGAGAAAAGGGGTGAAGTTATTTAAAAGAATGTTTAGGTGGGGCAGTAAGGATTTACTCATAAAAGTAAAAATTGGTCTAGGTATAAAAATATATTTTTCTTTAACACTCCAGCATTGGTGGGTAAATGTTTTTGAGAAGAGTCATGCTGAGGAGAAAAATAACCAAGCGATGTGGCCTGTGGTTAACTCTGGAAAAAAAAAAAAGATAGTTGCCTGCTTTGAGCCAGAGTCACTAGGGAAGTAATTAAGTAGAAACTATTGAACCTGAACATGATATCAAAAAACAACTTCATACAAGAAGTGAAAGAAGCAAGGCTGTTTTGGATAGCACACAAACAACCATTTAAAACTATTCAAAGCTCAATTACACAACAACTTCTTAGTGAAAAAAAGCTCTCAAACCAAGAGTCTGTTTCGACTCACATATTCCCACCGTTTCTGCACTTTCATGATACATCTAATCCCCTACCGATGTCTTCCATCAGAATGCTCAAAGATTAGAGAGCCACCTGTAGTGCTTCTCCTTACCTTTTAATGAACAAGAGTTCAAGCAGGTGAAGAGGTGAAGTGAGCTGTGAGGGTTTGATTGAGACAAAACAGAAAGAAAGCAGAAATAGAAAGGGGCGGCGAAAGCAAGAGGGCGTGGCAGGGTTATGTACCATGTTAAACCAGCCTCTGTTTGTTTTTTATTCTTTGCAACAGATAATAAGGAGACACATGAGAGAAACAAAAATCACATGGTACTACAACCTGCAGGAATTGATACTTATTGGAGACAGCGCCATAACTAATTTTAAACCCGTGCACTCTCACTCATGTGATTAGTGTTTGCCTTGAATAAAGATAAATCTGATGAGTTCCATAAATGCCAGAGGACAAAAGAACTGAAACTAAAACAAATTTGATGAAACATTTCCTTAGGAATCATTTAAATATTCTTTAAAATGTAAACAAATAAATTTAGACTTTAAAACTGTTTGGCACGTTATTTTTCCAGTATTAATGTTATTTTTTGTTTAAAAAAAAATTCTTGCTGTTTTACAGCCTAAATGACTTCCTAAGGAGAAGGAAGTTCCAGAACATTTTAGAAAATAGAACTAAAATACAGAAATTCTTACAATGCAGACAAAGAGAAGCTAAACAGTGCTATCACCACATGTAGAGTAATGAGTGTTTACGATCTGTGTAGAACAACACAGATTCAAATATCATTTTTAATGTTTTGACTGCATACTTCTGATTGATTATTCTTGCTAAAACTACCATAATTCAAAACAAAGAAATGTAAACAATTATGAGCACCACTTGATTTAGAAAGATTGAATTAAATAAAATGTGGAAGTAGTGGTAAGTGATTGACAACTTACTACAAGCTGCAGATCCATCATGCTGCCTTAACGTGAATATAATGACTGAGAAGCTAAAACCTGAAATTTTCAGATTGTACTGAAAGGTATGAGTTTGTTGGTATTTACTGATTAAAATGCTCCCTTAAGTACTTGCTTCAGCTCCAAATAAATTGTAAATGAAAAAAAGTAAAAAGTTGCATAGAAAGTATCCCAATCAAGTGATAAGTCCCTACATTTCAGCTCCATCGTTTCCTGGTACACTATGTCAACTAGCAAACTCCGGGAATGAATGGGACACCCAGACATTAAAAGACATCCGGGATGAAAAGAGGCGATAAAACAAACAGTATCCCTCCTACCTGAAAGTAGTCTTGTAAAATATCTCAGGTACATCGAGGGTTAGATTATTCCAAGCCTCTGAGACCGTTTCCGGAGGATTTTCTTCCTCTACTGGCCTGAGCTTTCGCTGTGAGAGCCATTAGATAAAAACTGTGCTGCCTGCGTCATCACTGCGGACCAAAACATCAGCGTTCAGCGTCAAAACCACGCGCGGTAAAACGAGGAAACGTTTTTTTTTCCCCCTCGTAATTTACTTTAGCCACGAACATTTTAGAAAAACGTCAGTACAGAACTTATATTTTTTATTATGTTTATATTATTGCAAGTAGTTCGTAATAGCTGTATAAACACGTTAAGGACGCGCTGTTACCATAGCTACTTGAAATAGGCTAGTTGTAAAGGGAGCGCTGCTGCAACTTCTTTTGCTATATTTAAAAACATCCGCATCAATTGGCGTACGTTTCCAAAACTAAACCACACCAGTTAACATGTTGCTCCCTCTTTAGATAGTGGGACGTTAAAACTCACCGCACAACTTCCCCGGATGAAAGATTCCCGAAGGCCTGACCAATCACACGGTTCGGGTTGCTAGCGTTAGCTGCGCGCGCTAGCGGCGTGTTGCTGATTTTCTCTCGACTCTCTGGACTTTTTCTGCCTAAAATGTTTGGCTCATCAAGATCTGGGGGCCTACGCGGAGGTCAGGACCAGTTCAACTGGGACGACGTGAAAGTCGATAAACACAGAGAGAATTATCTGGGTAAGTTCAGAAGCGTAGCTTTTATCAGCGCTAATCAGACGGCTCGCGAGCGAACGACGAGGGAAGATAGCTAAAAATCGCAGGCTGTAAACACATGTTCCCCCCCACGTACGGCTGTCTCTTACCTTTCGATGTCGAGTCCCTCATTACATAGAATCTGGACGGCTTGATTTGCTTGCTCTTGAAGGTGTGTTTTATTCCCCGAACACAGCTAGTTTCCACTTTCACATTGCCTCCTCTTTAGGCAGAAAGAGCCTCTCTGCGGTCTGTGCCCTGACCGCTGCCCAGCTAGTCAGAATGCCAGACAAGAGGAGCTACGTAGCAGCACAGATGTGACATAAAAGGCGAGCTAGAGGAGCCTTGCACAACTTGTTTGCCAAGTTATATGTTGGGGGTATCTCTGTAGTAAACAAATAAGATAACAATTTACGAAATTGTGTTGGTTAAACGTTTTAGCATGTAAAAATAACCCCACATTGCAGTCCTAATTTTTTGAAACCCATATAAGTACATATCAGTAAATTAGAACAACATCGGGAAATTAATTTATTCAGCAATTAATGTCTATATGTGAGACTTGTATACACTGATTACACTTAAATGGATATAGTACAATAGTTTGTTTCTCTTCTTTTTGATGATACTCACTTATAGGAGCTACATAAGGTCTTAAAAAAAGAAAGATTAAGTTATGGCCTACTAGACAGTCACATGCTCGTTCAGGAATCATTGACTCCCTCCACAAAGAGGGACATTCCTAAAGGGACAGGCTATTCCTAAAGAAGCTGCCTGTTAAGAGTGACATATGATAATGGAAAATTAATTGGAAGGAAAGACGTTTGGTGCAGCTGCACAATTAACAACGAAATGTTGTCTATGGTGACATTCAGAAGGTGTGAATTAGGGCCAAAGTAATAGTTCAAGGGCTACCATACCTGGACATACCTGGGAAACAGGCCACTACTGTCAATCATTAAATTAAGTTACTCTGGAATCAGAGGCAATATCAGAAGCATTTCAGATAGGCTATTTCTCTGAAGTTTTATAACATAAACAAGTTCCACTTTTTGAATTGAATTACTGAATCATATTAAATTTTAGATGTTTTTTTTTCTTGTTGATCTACATCTGTAAATATCGCACATGACATTTATTAATTTAGAAATATGTCCAAAGTTGGGATCCTTCTTAACACAACCTGATTGACTAAAATACATTGTTTCAGTCTTCTAACACACCTTTTCCTCATTTACCAAACAGTTAATAAATAACCTTTGATTGATATAAGATGCTGCTAGTTAGGATATTTACCTAAATCAAAAGATTTGAGTAAATATCCTCATCCTAAAATCTCTTCACTCTATACCAATTAAAGCTGCAGTAGGTAACTTTTTTTTAAAACTGTCACTTTGTTGTGTCAATATAATATGAGATAGATAGTCTGTGAAAAGAATCACACTCCTGCCTCCTCTCTGAGGTCCTTCTGCAAAAACAACCAATCAGGGCCAGGAGGAGTGCCTTTGCATTGTCAGTATGTTTATGCTATTTACACTATTTACTGGGAAATGTAATGACATAAAAATCACAATGTAAGAAACTGGGAGGAAAATTTATTTCCGAATTTGTTTGACATCAACATTTAAACTGTCCCCAACTATTTGTTCTGTTTTTTGTTTTTAGGAAACTCCTTGATGGCACCGGTTGGAAGATGGCAAAAAGGTAAAGATCTGACGTGGTACGCAAAAGACAAAAAAACCGGCAAACCGTTATCCAAAGAGGACGAACTTGCTGCTGTGAAAGCAGCAGAAGAGGACGCGCTGATGGCTGCGCTGTATGTATGACTTCACATGTACATTTAGTTAACACAAGAACTTTGGAGCTTCAAAATGCTTAACAAACCATTTACATTCTCAATTTAGAGGTCACAAAGTTATAAAGAGACAACCAACTGGTCTTACCAAAGAGGTAAGTTTTTTCGCTAGTGAACGGAATAAATCTGTTCACTATTGCTTAAGATCAAATGGTTTAAATTTAATTATATTTTCACAGGATCTTGTAGAGGTTTGTAGAAGGGAAGAGGCTGATGGTGAAGAGAGGAGCGTGGATCGTATATCAGGCTTGGGAAGTTCCAGGTGATTACCCACATCATATAAAATTAGCAATGATTCCATTTCAAGTTGGAATGTGAGTCCTTGTATTGTAATCAGGTTGCAGGTTAGAACATTGTAACCAGACTTACCTGATTTGAAAATGAATGCATTTAGTCTTCTTTTAAAGAAGCCAAATTATAGGCCAATATCTAAGCTAGCATTTTTGGAAATTATCATTGAGATGATCAAATAATATGGCTTTATGGGACAACTTTGTTTCATTTGCCAATTATAAATCTGAGCAAACAAAGATCTGGTGATGTTTTTCAAGGCTCCATTCTTGGGTCACATTTATTGAACATATATACAATCCTCTGAGTTTAGATTATAGAGTACTATAATATCTATTTAAAATATCTAATCTAACATGCAACTTTATATTTGTTGGTCTCCATATGCCTACAGACTCTAAGACAATGAGTTCATAACACCAATTATTAATGAATGAGAATTTTCTCCAATTTATTGTACAAAACACGGAAGTTGTTTAGGGTTCCAAAAACACAAGATTAGAGATGAGCACTTAACTAGACCCATTGAGGCTAAAACTACAATGCAGGTAACCTGGATGATGTTACTAAATTAATTTGCTACCATTTTGAAGACTTTGCCATATTAAAATGTTTCCTGATTTTATTTTTTCTAAATTAGATTTTTGTAATTGTATCTGCGGAAAAAAAGGCAACTGCAGCTTATCCAAAGGATTCAAATAATCCATGCGGTCAGAGTCCTGGCCAACACCAGCAAATTGAATCATATCCAACTGTGTAAAGCAATTTTAAAATGTCACGAATGGTTGTGGGCCTTAAATGTAATATTTGTTTATTTCTGGTTCTTTAGTTTACTGAAAGGTTAAATAGTTTGACCGAATAAAATGGCCTTGGCTGACACAAAGTGCTCGTTTTTCTCCTCTGCTTGTGTTTGAAGTGTGGGGTCACGGAAGATGTTGCTGTCCCAAAAAGAGAAAGAAGCGGCTAAAATGGGTCTGCCGATTTTTACAGTAAGTTCAGTTTCCTTTTCAGCTGTTAAATGCAGATTACCTGATGAGAAATCCTTGGAACAATGGCAGGTTCAGTTAATGGTTACTTAAGATTTATTTCTTGCTTTAATCCCTACACGGTAGTGCAAAATTGTAACCATTCTTGTTGTGCAGCACCACAAGACTGAAGGTCGTCAAGAAATATCTTCAACAAAAACATCTGAGAGCGTTGAAAAATCAGAAGAGACAGAAAAAGGGTAAATGTGAATTTTACTAACCCTTTATATCTATAAAACATCCAGCATTAAGCAGACATGATGAAATGGTAGTCTGGATATAATAGGCCATGATAATGAAGGTCAACTTTTGTTTAATTTTAGTTTGCATGAGAGCAAAAAGAAAAAGAAAGAAAAAAAGAACAAAAAGGAAAAGAAGAAGAAGGAAAAAAAGAAGAAAAGGAAAAGACGAGATTCGTCAACCTCTGAGTCCTCATCATCGGATGATAACAGGAAAAGGTATGTCCAATGACAAACTGGTTTGTGATGTACTCAAATAATCCACACATTGTATCAAATCAGAAACATCATCCAATTTCACTGTGTGCAATGTCATAATCACAAAGGCCTGCTTGGAAGCCTGATTTGGTTGACTTTTATATTTTCATTCATGTTCTTGGAAATGTTTGGACATTTTGTCGTTATGGTGGTCACTATGTTTCCTTTCTTTCCTGTCTGACCACTCTCAAATAAAGGCCACTAGAGCTGATAAGACCTTAAAAGATTGCATTTTTGCTTTTTACAACTTTACTTTTTGTAGAGATAAAAAAGGCTAATAGCAGGTGTTAGTTTTTCATTAATATTACATGAGTTACTGTATGTCGGTAAAAGACTCGGATTTGTCATTAATTGTGACCATTTTATTTGAAACTTGCTGCTCTGAACATTGGCTAAGCATTTCTTCAAGTGAAAGAGATCGGGCCTTTGCTATTACGGGATGGCAGCTTAGAGACAACAACAATTAGGTTTCCAAAAATTCTGCAATCCTAAGACTGATAAAAACATTTGGCAAAATTGAAGAAAAGTGTGGAACAACTTATTCTCTGGACAACAAAGGCTGAGCATAGGATGTTAGAATTAGGGATCCATTTTTTGAAGACATCCATTGTTTTTATTTGTATTTTCTAGAAAACCAAGAAGAAAAAAAAATATATATATATATATTTCTAAAAAATTTTATTCACATTCTCTTTTCTGTTTTAGATTATGTTTTTGTACAGAACTACCTGCATTTATTGTGTTTGTTATGTTTTTAAAACATTAGCAATGGCAGCACTCTAATGTCCATGTATACATTCATTGCAATGACATCAAAGGCTTTCTACTCTAATGCATAATTTCTTTGTACCGTCTTCATGTTAACACCAGTGATTCAAAACAGTAGATCACCACTAGATGGCGCTGGGACACTGTTCTACATTTTGCTTCCTTGCAAATTTAGTTTTTCAGTTTTGGTATTTACTTATATTTAGGATTTACGATGCTTATAAGAGTTGTAGGAAGTAATTTGTGAAAATGAGAATAGAATTTGTTTCATATGGAGGGTATCATTGTTTTTAGTTTATCTGGGAAGCACTTTGTGATTTTTATCTGTGAAAGGTGCTATATTAATACAATTTACTTACAGATTGAGAGGTGGAAATACGACGACTGATATAAAGTTTTAAAGCAACTTTTTTCTTTTTGTGCATGTCCCCCATAAAGCACCATGCAGTCGCTGATGCCCCAGTGGTGTGTGCTACATCTTATCAGATACCCCACCACACCCCACTCATTGATTGTTTCCTTTTACTTTTCAGACACAGAAAGGACCACCATCATCATAATCCATCATACCATAGTCAGAGTGGAGCCAGACCCCATGACAGCCATTCAAGGGAGGGAGCAAAGGCCGAGCGACAGCCTTCCCGCCCCCGTCATCGACGGCAGAGGCACGATACAGACTCTTCTGACGGGGGGTCTCCAGGCCGCAGTAACTCTGCCTTCCACAAGAAGGACCCCACTGGTGCCACACAAAGCCACAGGAGACGCCACGACACAGACTCGGACGACTAATGTCCCGCGCTCCCCCACCAAAACCAGAGATGCATAGTGCACACGCAGTGTTTTGGGACCTCCTGGATCATGGACAGCCAGGAAAACTGTGATGCTTCTTACGTTATGCTTTGTATCATACTATTAGTTCTTCTTGTGGTGTTTCTATTAAATTTTGGTGATGAGCTCTTCTAGTTTCCAAAGCAGTTTGTCCTTAAATTCACAACTGTATTTGGTTTGCTTGTTTGTCCAAAACCTTTTTGGCTTTGATTTTCCAAAGAATTCCTATGAGGCAAAAGTTCAGCTTTTTATGTTTTATAATTTTTTTCTAACATACATTAGCTGACACTTTTCCCTTCTCATTGAAACATAGTATTGTAATGTGGACACATTTTTAATTTCATAAATTATAAAGCAATTATATCCTAATACATTAGGATATAATTAATAAACCAATTTTAGGTTTTTAGTTGTAATGGCTTCGGCTGATACTTCTTGATGCTGTATGATACTAGTGGAGTGCTCTTCACTTAAGAGTGTAGTGCTTGCATTTGTCTTGAATGGGTTTGAAAGAGGAGATATTGCATGCTGGTACCTGGGGGGTACACACACACACACACACACACACAAGAGCATGATGTTCATTAAGAAGAGTGCCAAATACCACACTGGTCTTTTTTTATGACGGAGTACCGTTCTGCCGCCACACACGAACCAAGCTGATGAAGCAGCGGGAGCAGAGGCCAGACAAAGCCACCCTATGAGGGACTTGAGGCTCAAACTACTATGCCTACCACCACTACCACGCTCTCCTGCCATGTTTTACAGGCTTGGCTGCATTAACCATGGCAGCCTAATCAACCTGCAAGAATGCTAGACTGCCACCCTTACACAAAGTGAAGCAGGGTATGCTCTTCACATTGCTGCTTTAACCTCAACAGTGGGTGGGTCATCACTTATAGGAATTGTATTTCTTCCTCATTTCATGATAATTTTGAGGTTTTTCCACATTTTGTTCTTAAGTATTAACTGGTAAGTTTAACAGTTAATACTAATATTACAAGAGTTCTTAATGGATCTGCTGAAGTTTCTTGCAAAAATATTCATACACATTGAAGATTTCACAATGCCAGTTAATGTATTGTGATAAGAGTCTCAATTAGATTTGGGTTTGTGCTTTGACTGTATGAGCCATTCTAACATGAATATTGATCTAAACCTTTCCATTGTATCTCTGGTTCTGTTTACCAATTCTCAAGCCAAGTGCTTGATGCCCTTCTTACCTGGCCTCTCAGTTTAGTCAGAGGTCCATACCTCAGCAGGTTTGGAGTTCACATTTTCTATCCATTTTCATGTTCCTTGGTTTTCGTGATGCCTTTACTCCCAAATTATTCTAACAAACCTCTGAGGCACTCACAAAGCTGTATTTAAGCCAAGATCAAATTATACATTGCTTCCATTTAACAACTAAGATTTTATCAGTTGGTTTTCTGGATTTTAAGAAAATCAGGGTAACTCATACCTCCTATATAAAAATAAACACTGTTCAGCTAAAAATCCTAAATGACTGAATATTCAATTCTTTTAGTGACAGTTTTTGAAAGCTTTACAATCCAGTTTTGAATGTGTAGTACAATAAAACTCCAGAATCATTTTGTAGCCGGTCACTTTAATTGCAATGTGACCCCAACCCTCCACAAATCTTGACAAACATTAAGATTGACAGACTTATTGCAATATTAGAACATTTAGGCAATTAGAAATCAAAAAGAACATAATGCACCAACAACAGAAGGAAACACCAACATTTTGTAAGACAAATCTTGGAAAAATAAAGGCATTTGTTTGGCTTTTTGTTTACATCAAAGATGGTGGCACTTTGATGCAGCTAATTTTGGTATTGCTTTCAAAATGCTATTTCCCCAAATTGAGAAGAATCAAGCATGTGGTCGGCTGCCTAGAACCTTAAACTATGGCACCAAACAGTTCAATATATTTCACACAGTACACTCACAGATAAATGATTATAGAGTTAATGGGATAAGTACTCAATAGGCAAGGAGTTTCTCCTCTGGGTAAAGATAAACACCCAGTAGATGTGCTTGCTCTGAAAAAGCTACATATGATCAACCTGAGACTCCTAAATAGAAAAATCAAAACTGATCCAGTGCCGACCTGACACCATTATACAGATAGTGTGTGATCACTGCAGTATGTTCACTTCCATCAAATTTTTTTACAAAAAGCTGGTGAGTGTTCACAGACGAGAGCGATGTCAGTACAACAGTTAATGCCAGTGTTCTGTTTAAATTAGAGATTTGTTACATGTTACTGCAGCAGTTTCAAGTAGTGCATCAGTATAATTCGGTTTATTTCAAAACACTCTCCCTCCCTACTGATCAGTCCTTATATTACCTAACTGAGGCCATTTGATTGTGTTGAGTTTCTGGGGCCAAAATATTCTGGTAAATTTCTTCTCTTGATTTCTTTGTCAAAGTTAAAGCCACCCAACAGCCAAGAAAAGTCAGTGCAATAAGATCCCTATTACCAAAAATTATTTACATTTACATAAAATAAAGTGTACTAACAAAAGCTTTACAAGATTAGAAAAACCCCACCACTGGCCTGTGTATAGGAGGTCAAAGCTGAGCAGAGGGATGGTTTCCAGTATGGGGTTGATTCAGTTTTACTTAGAAAGGAGAAAACATGAGGGGTTGGGTGGAACAGAGTATTTTTAAATGCCCTAGCCATTAATGGTTTTTGAGCTGATTAGACAGCCAATCAAGTCCTTCATAGAGACCGTCTCCAGTAGTGGCACAAGTTGCCTGGATGTACCAGTTTCTGTTACGCAGGGAGTGAAGGTTCAGCTTGTCTGTCAACTCTGCAGCATTCATGGCATTTGGAAGGTCCTGCAAGCAAATCAGGGAGAAATATTTTAAAAGCTAGCACCTATAAAAAAAGAGAGGGCTAACAAAGAAAATGGCATTCATATGTTTTTAAGGTTTTCGTTACTTACTTGTTTGTTAGCAAACACTAAAAGCACAGCATCACGCAGTTCGTCTTCAGCCAACATCCTCAAGAGCTCTTCCCGAGCCTCAGCACATCGCTCCCTGTCATTGCTATCCACGACAAAAATCAGTCCTATATATATTTATATATATATAAAAAAGAAGACAGAAAAGAGTGATGAGCATTTTTCCAAAGCAGTTGGTCTAACAATGAAATATAAAACTAATCTAAAATTACCCTGTGTGTTCTGAAAATAATGACGCCACAGTGGTCGGATTTTGTCTTGACCGCCAACATCCCATACTGTGAAACTGATGTTCTTATACTCTACTGTCTCTACATTGAAACCTAAGGAAGAAAGCAAAAAAATAAATAAAAATGGCATTTTAACCAACAAGTTTTAGAAGTCAGACAAAACACACCTCAAATAGCCTTCTGTCCAGCTATGTGCTAAGCACAACATTTGACCCACCTATTGTTGGAATGGTTGTCACAATCTCTCCAAGTTTAAGTTTGTACAAAATAGTTGTCTTTCCTGCAGCATCCAAGCCGACCATTAGTATCCGCATCTCCTTCTTCCCAAACATTTTAAAGAGCCCCGCAAACATATTCCCCATGGCTGCCGGTGATGGGGGGAAAAAAATCACTTCAGGACAAAAACGGTGTGATAAATCCACCAAATCTGAGGATAAACAGAAGCAATTAATGAGTAATGAAGCAACAAATTGCTGCTCAATTTAGTACCATGAGAAGCTTTGATAATGTAGACAAAATATCTTGATTTATTGAAATGAAATTCTTAAGATTTGCTTTGTGTTTACAAATGCTGACAAGTCTGAAATATTTTTCTCTTGTGGTGATTGTGTATCCATTCACTGTAAAACCGCAACAATTTTTCCACACCCATCTGAACAGAGTAAATGTAGCAATCTATATCTCTAATGCAATATTGGCAACACCAATCTCCAATTGGTGCTTTTATCAGACATCCAAATTCTATTGGTATGCTGTAGCATGACCTTAACAATTTTACCCATGCACAAAAATGCTTCAGTGTGGCTAAATTACAATTCTGCAAAGATGAGTGGGCAAAAATTCCTCTACGGTACTGGAAATGACTCATTGCAAGTTATCAAGAACAACTGAATGCAGTTGTTACTGGTAAGAATGCCCGAACCAGTTATAGGGTTAGGGGGCCGTCACGTTTTCACACAGAGCCATGTAGGTTTGGATTTTTTCCTCTTCTAATAATAAAACACTTTTATTTAGAAAATGAACTTTGTGTTGACATGTGTTGTCTTTGACTATTTAAATTGGTTTGATGTTCTGAAATACTGAAGTGTGACAAACAAGCCAAAAAATAGGAAACCAGGAAGGGGAAAAACACTTTCATACACCATTGTATGTGATCATCCTACTTCTTCATGAGACATGTAAACAAAGTGTAGCGAAGCTTCTGTAGAACAAATTCAACTATTTTATTTTTAATAAATGTGGTAAATAAATCCCCACAGACACATCAAGTAAAAAAAAAAAAATCACCAATGGTGTTAGTATTTTCTTAATTTGTTTCAGAGTGAGTTATTGTACAGACTATACATATAGTGAATGGCTTCATTAAAGTTTTGCTTAAACTGCTCTTTAAATAGTCCTACATAGTTAGCATTTTAAAAAAAGGAAAATTATGCAAGACATTTTATCGAGGTTATTCTTAACATGGATGCTAGCTGACAATCCATAACATTTACAGTAGCATTTGCTTCGTGAGAATTATGTGTCACTTGGGGCCATTTATGGATTCCCATCCAAGAAGCCACGGAGAATGCAGCAGCTTTCACAGCTGACTGTTCAGGGTGCGGTGAGAAAAGTTGCCCACCTACCTAAACAAACACCCACAATAGCATGTTGCGGTACAATAACGCCAAAGGCAGCACGCCAACTATATGGTATTTTAAACAATTCACGTTATTTTATATATTTTAATAACAACCTAGGATATAATATGTGAGGGGAAGATACGAAGCTAAGGACAGCATCGTCGAGAGAAACAAGCTCTCCTACCAGTAAGTTACTCTGCTTCTGAATGTGTTGATACCGCAAGCACGTGAAGCAGTTTTATTTAGCTTGTACAAACATGTCTGTCTGCATAACTACAGCCTACAGTAAGATTTTACAGAAGGTTAAACATTTAGTTTTGTTATAAATTGTTTTAACTCACTCGCTCGATATGTTTTCTTCCCTTAAGGCGTTTCCTCCTTTACAGGAAAATGGCGATGATTTGACACGTCAGAGGTTCCTGTAAAACTTCAGCGATCACAGACCGGGAGACATCGCCCCCTGTGGTCGAGGAGAGAATCGCACGCACATGTTGAAGGGGGGGAAAAGGTTTTCTGCTACGGGTCGGACATTGAATCTGACTACTTTTCTCCTAGGGAAACTGTGTGGATTTATTTGCCAAATTTAAATGCACCTTTGAAATAGATAGATAGATAGATAGATAGATAGATAGATAGATAGATAGATAGATAGATAGATAGATAGATAGATAGATAGATGCAAACTACATTTCGTTGCTTTGTACTTGTGACAGTGCAATGACAATAAAGTTGAATTCTATTCTATTCTAAATATGGAAACAAACAAAAAAAAAATCAAGAACTAAAGATAAAAAGGAAAAACTAAATCTAAGGTTTATTATTCAAATTCAAGCTTAAATGTTACTGTCATATATACAAGGCGCCTTGTATGCTATTTTAAGTGAGAAATATTGAGCAAAATTGTGTTTGTGCAAGATTATATTTATGGACATAGGGACCATTTGATCATCCATATTGTAAAGCTGATTTCCTGTGCCATTCTGCAGTGCATCTCGGTGGAATCCATCTTTTACTGTCAGTTTTTTTTAGGTTGAACCTATTAAGACATTAAGTATCATGTGAACATCCTTATTTTATTTCATTTTATTTTATTTTCTAAGCAAGTTCAATATGAGTTGATTAAAGTAATTAGAATGCCACAGATCATACTTTTAATGGCCAGGGTTACTCAAACAGTAACTGTAGAGTTATAATTGAATTTATTTATTTATTTATTTCAGAAAATATACTATTTTGCACACCCTGTTCATGAAGAAGTTAATCAACAGGGGAAATTGACTTCAGACATTTACAGAAGTATAGTATCCCTGTTTTTAACTTCCAATTCATTTGTTTCTCTTTAAGAGTTCTAACTTTAACATATCCAGTCTCCTCTTCCTGACCTTTGCAAAAGCATTTAAAATGTGATTAAGTAAGTCTTGATGCCTATTACAAAATGTCAGGTACCGTGTTTTCTGTGTATTTATTTCGAGTTTTCTGTGTCTCTGTGTTCTCCGTGTTGTCCTGTCTCCCCTTGATTACTCCCAGGTGTGTCTCGTTCCCTGATTACCTCTTGTGTATTTAATGTCACCTGTGTCTCTGCGTCTCTGTTAGGTCCTCGTCTGATGTTTGCCAGTCTGTTGTTTTGTCCACTCGTTTGCCATGTTCTAAGGGCGACTGTGGCTGTGTGGTAGAGTAGTCGTCTTGCAATTGGAAGGTTGTAGGTTCGATTCCAGCTTCCTCCTGCCACATGTCGATGTGCCTCTGGGCAAGGNTGTGTGTTTGTGAGTGCGAATGGGTGAATGTGACTCTAGTGTAAAGCACTTTGGGTGGTCAAAATGACTGGAAAAGCGCTATATAAGTTCAGTCCATTTACCATTTCTACCTGTATTGAGCCCCTGTTTCGGCGCAGCAGTGCTGCCATGGTTGTTGGACTGTCTTGGGCATATTATTTATCATTAAATCATCATTTCTCATCTCACCTGGGTCCTGCCTCACCACCTCACACACCGTTCCATGACACAAAAGACAGTTAATCAAAAGGTTTAAACTGGTGCAAGTTAATAAAAGCCTAAAGCAATTCTTGATATTGAAAAAATAATGTGATTGCTATCAAAAACTTCAAACTTCGGTTTTGTTTTCTTCTTACAATTTTTAGTTACATATGTTTTTCAATATTTAGTAAAAGATTCAATGACTTCCATTTCACACAGTGGCTCCAGGACCACCAGCAGCCACATCTCTCCAAACTTTCTCTAAAAAATTGGAGGATATCAGATACAGAATAATTCAGTGTATGCCAGCACTCAAAATATTGTTTGCGGCCTATTGTGTTCCTCCAATATTGCAATAATCCTCCACGTTTTTGTGGTCAGCTCCAAAATGTAGAGCTGAAGATCCTCTGTGACACATGCCTGAGAATGACTCAACATATGAAATATTATGAAGTTACTGCCTGACCTAGAATACCAAACATATTGTTCGTGGTTACATTTTTAGGAAGTGATCCTAATCCACAATGATGCCATTATTTCCTAATGTCAAGGTTGCAGAAACCACAGAACACCTCCAGATTTCGTAATGGAGACTAAGGGTTCTTACTTAATGCCAGGCAGGAAGTCATTATGTTATGGTTGCTAAACTCTGTCATCATATCATTAACAATGGTTCCATCATTAATTAATTCATTTATTTATTCTTCCATAGCAGCTAGACAAACTCTCAAGCTTTGCATTAGGTGCATCCAAAACTGCAGCATAATCATGGCAAATTAATAATGAAAAAAAGCACAATACTTTTCTGAACCGCTTTTATTTTTATTTTTATTTGGACTGATGTGATATAAACTAAAGACTCATTCTTTTACATTCTTAAGAGTCTTTCAATCTTGTTGTAAGTCGTTCATTCAAAAGGCACCATCTGTAATAATATGGATGAGTAATAGAGTGTTTTATATGGAAATGTGGCATGTTTTAGAAGGCACAGCAGTTGTTATGCTACTTTCAATGATTTGATCACCTGTAGCATAATATATACTATACAACGCAAACCTTTTAAATTATCCTAAGAATTTCTTTATATTTTACTTTCAAGCAACTGGATATTCTTCTATTCGTATAAATTATCATATAGTTATCCAGGATTATCATATTTTTGTCAGATTTAGGCCAATTGAACACACATTTATTTTTGAGTTCTTCATGATTATGAAGACGCGTTGTGCAGTGTCTATTTAATGAATTAGTAAAGCAGTCAAATGGAGAGCAACAAAAAAAATGGCAGGTATAGAAAGCTTTTTCCAGCGTTTGAAATAATGTTTTTTTGAAATCTCACAAATCCACTATAGAATGCCAAATTTTCTGTTATTAGCACTGGAAATCAATTTGCAGGTAGTATGTATGTTACGTATATTGTGTTGGATGTTTCTCATTAAGCTGAAGAAAATGTAAAAAGTAATATAAATAAATTATGACATCAAGGAAGATCCCAATTTGAGTAAATCAATATCAAACCAAACGCTATTCACTTCATGGCTCTATAGGAAAAGAGTAAGTATGCTATACTGGTGTCTCTGCAGTCCAGACCTGCTGCACTAAATGATTACAGCAATAAAGTAGCTCTTGAGATGCTAAGCAACTGAATATACAAGCTAAGAAAAAAATAGAAACTGACAATTTGATAACAACAGAAATGGATCACTTCAGCTCCTTCATGGCTATTTATAAAACTAGGCAGTACAAAATCATAAGTTTTTAGTCACTAAAAATCATAAGTTTGAACTATTTCTCATGGCTGTCATATGTTTGCTTAAATAAAGTCAACATTACATTTCAATGTCAGAATTATTTTTACACCCTCAAGAGAGAGATTCTTAATCTTGTTTGGGTAACTTAAGATATCTATTTTTAAAATTTTGCAACTTGAGTATCCTTTCCCTGCACAACCAGGCCCCTAAGGACATGACTAACCATGTTATTGTTCAGAAAGTTGAATTTTAACCAGGGTCAACAATGCCCACTAACCCCAGCAGAGGGGGCAGCAGGAGGGGAGAAGGCCCAAGGAGAGCAGCAGGAGGGGAGAAGGCTGAGGGACCACACAGGGAAGGCATATTATGCCATCTCACTCTTCAACAATAATTTGTGGTTTTGCACTGCTGAATAGCTGAAAGATTGCTTTCAGCACCTGCTGTATTTTTAAATGAGTGGATGGTAATTATTGCAACAATAATTTAGTTTCTTGTAGAGTCACATATTCAGCAGGGTTTGTTGGTTTTCCTGTTTTTTTTCTTTTTGGTTTGCATATTTCCAACTAGATCGCAATTTGCTCAAACATTTTAACCTAAATCCTTCTCTGTCTGTTTCGCAGACCACCATAGATTAAGTTAATTTCTTTTGCCTTAAATGAATGTACAGAATAATTTTCTACCTGTTCAAAAGAAATGAGAAACTGCTTTTTTGATACCCACAAATGACACAATGACTTGATGATTGAACAAGTATCTCTGAGAAATTCAGTTTTGATCTGAGAAATGCCCCAAGGTGACTTTGGAAAACTGGAAGACCACCTAACACTGAAGAATTGTAACATGGTGGTAGGAGGGGCTTACCCAGAGTGACCTTCAAGCAGGAATGACTTCTGATTCAAGCCAAATTTATTTAAATAGCCTTGTACTGTGCATGCAGAAAACAACCCACCCCCCAAAACCACAAACAAATAATAATAATATAAAAAATCCAGTTAAAATAACCTAGACACAAAATAATTTTAAAAAATCACAACAAGGGACCTTGCAAGTTCATCAAGATCTAATGAAAAACTATTTTTGGTTTTGGTAAAGCTGTTGCATGACCTTATGGTCCTTTCCAGTAAATCTAGGTGCAATAGCTCACATGACTTTTCTGATCATTTTGGTATTTGCAATGGTAAAAGACCAGAAAGGTAATGAAGTTATGACCCAAATAACAACTTTATAACAGACAGTGCAGTGTAGACAAAACATGCAGATTGAGATCTCATCAACATCTGGCTTCTAGGAAGTCATGAAAAAGACAGGAGAAATGGGTTGAATCCAGCATAAAGGCTTTTACATTAAAAGTCTGATATATAAAGGCAGAGATTATATTCTTAAAATCTGTCACAAGATTAACTTCAGTTCAAAGCTGAAATACCCTCCTTTGACTGCATTAGGTGTCAAATGAAAGGGTACTGTCAGAAAAGACCCACATATTTCATACAACAACTTATTTTTTTGTTTAAGTCTCCCAAATGGACAAAATATCTGCACACATGCTTCAGTGATCCACACCAGTATGTTTGACCGATCAACTTTATATTTCTCCCCAAAGTGAATAAATTTGTCACATATTTCCACTCTCTGTTTGGTTTTCTTTAGAAGAAAACCAAACAGAGAGTTTGTACCTAGAAAATGTCCAATTTTCTAGAAGGTACAGTGCAAACAAATTCACATTATGAAGGCTAACCTCTTATCTGCTTCCTAAAAGTTTACTCTCCCACAGATGCATCCAACAGTGTTTCAGTTTGTGGTTTGACTAATTTTAGTTCATCAGTTTTTTGAGAACAAAGATTTTTTTTAGTCTTAACAAATAAATGTAATTATACAGCTTTCTTATGCTTTAGATGACAAAACACCCACTCTTTCTCCCTGCATCTGCACTTTGAACTACATTAGTTATGAAACAATTTTCCTGTGGGCATGATTTTGTAAGAACTTTGCCCTGCCTCTTGCCCCGCAACTGCTGGAAGTCTGTGACAGCATGGGCTAAGCGGGAATAGAAAACAAATAGATGGGTTAGGAAACAACTAGAATAATCAAACAAGTTTCACGTAAAAAAAAATATATATATAAACTGTATCACTTCAAAAATTAAATGTTTATTCATGTACAGAGTATAAAAGCTACACTGTTCCTATCAAATTCCACTGCGGTCTGGTTTCACATAGGCAATGCTCTGTTCCATTCGCATCAGATAAGCAAACATCTCTCTGGCATATTAAATATAAAAGCAAGAGTTCAGTACAGCTGCATGCTGGGTTGCAACAACACAAATGCATCTCTTATTTATTTTTCTGTTTCTCAAGTCTTAATTTCTAAGTGCTCTGTCTTTAGCTGCTGACCATAGCCAATTCACATATGCATTCCCTAGCAAAAAAATAAAAAAAATCCATAAAAGAAACATATATTCAAATTGAAAACAAATTTGTTTTTAAACCTTGTCTTGCAATATGAGATTCTTACATTCTTGGATGAGCAAGCTGAATCCCAATGAAATATAAAAAGCCAAAGTTTTACAAGACAACCCACTGAGTTCACTGGATGGACAACATCATAGCATATGCACCTACCATAGAAAATGCAAAGGTACAGTTTAGATCCTTAAGGTTATGCTAAATCCACCATAGTCCATGTCAAACCCAACGGTAATATCCAACTGAGCGTTGCTCTTCGTCATCCTTGTTTTCGGCTTCATATCTCACTGGATACTGACAGTTGTTATGTGTGGACAGACGACTGGAAATAGGACAGTAGGGGGGTGTATATATCACACACACACCCCTCTGAACGCACACACAAACTAATTTTGATGGCACCGCTGGTGATGGTACACGCCTAACAACTTTTTCCCCAACACATACACAAATGCAAGAACAATGACATGTTCATCCTGTTCTTTCTTTTTTCTTGGTTTATTTTTTTTTTTTATCTATTCTTTATTCTGGTAAAATGTCACTCCTGGAACTCTTATGCCCACCTGGGGGGCACATCCTCATGGGAGACGGCTACAGTAAAAGTCCAGGAAGTTCTTTCAAGGCAGTGTCCCTCTTCTAGGAGAAAAATCATCTTTCATGTGCATTTCAGCCCATGTGAAAGTTACCTACGTCGTCAACCACAATGTATTTTCATTATTTCTTAGTTACTTATAGCAAAATAATTTATGGTTAATGGGTCTTAAAACAAGTTTCTGAATGGAAGAGGGCTGCCAAGGGGCAAAACAGGCTTTGCAGCAGGAAGTGGATAAGGTCTCAGTAGGGGCCTGACTCCCCTCTGAGACAAGGCCTAGCAAGGATAAAAACGCTCAGTCAGGGGCTTGGGAACGCTGGTGTGTGTGCGTCTGTGTCAAACAGTGCCATAGAAAAAGAGTGTGTGTCTGTGAACAAGTTTTTTATTCATTGGTAACATATTCTCTGGTAGTTTCGTGAATTATTACATTTAGTTGAGCAACCAATTTTGGATTTTTGGTTTGTATTTTATGGCTTACGTAATCTTAATAATTGTGGTAATGGAAGCGTATTATGAAATGGCCCCTTCGACAACCAATAGACAGTTGTGTGAGTCATACAAAGGAGCGGGTTTGGGCTAAACAAGGCTGGAACTCGGATGGACAAGCATGGGATACCTCCCTCTGCGTCTCATGTACTGGATTATCGGGCGGGCCAAATCCCAAAGGTGGTGTGAAGCGGGAAACAAACCGAACATTATTGCAACGACCTGTATCGCTGCCATGAGAGGGTCCATGCTGGCTTCTTCCATTGGCAACAAGTGCCATTGGGCACCCTACCCCACGCCTCTCACAGCAGGGGGCGCTGTAGAGAAAGACAGGCTGGGGCAAAAGGATAAATGTGCACCAGTGTCGCCTGCCAGTCACCTTTGTATGGTGATTGTCGGCGCCCTGAAAAGGTCGTTAAGGGGATTTACATAAAATTTTGCACTCCGCCCTGGATACGTTCAGAAATGTTTGCTTTTGTGTTATGACATGAAGGTTGCCTAGTATTTTGACAACACAGAATAATGGAATTAGTTGTATGAGCATCGTCAAATTGTTTTACAGGTGAAAATATAACATGGAAATAAAAGGCTGAGATTGGAGACCATCAAATTTGACAAAAACACCTTCATTAACATCAGCTATGTCTTCTCCACCTAGTATGCCAAATTATATTTTTTACAGACCTATGATTTCAGCTTGAGCTCCAAGTTTGTGTTATAGTTTGACAGAAATATTACTTTTCATTTGCAATTCTTTCATCTGTTCAATCACAACCAGCACTTTATTTATGTAAGCCATTGGTGTCGATGGGTAGACTTCCTGGGATATCCGTGACAGATGGTTGAGACAAGCTTCTAAAAGACGCATTTCTTCAGAATAAACATGGGGCCCTCTGGTGAGGGAGGGATGGTGTATTAGGACTGGGAATCGCTGGCTTGGAGGATGTGGGTATACTGGCAAGGTGTAAGTGCACACATTGAACAAATCGTCCATGCCAGAGTGCTGGATTTCCTGAAGGATGACTTGGTTCTTCGTGAGGTTACTGGGGTCCAGTTCTTCAGGTTCCCACCATCCTCTCATGACTCTCACTGAACCGGATATTTCATCACAGCCAATGAAGTAAGAATACCACTTTGACTGGTGTAAAATCTGAGTCCACATATGCTACTCTTGAATCTCACCTTAGGCTTCCTCTAAGGCTCTGATGGTGAGCCATTTCAAGATGAAACAATAGAGAGGATAAAGGTATTTCTTTGAAAGACTTTCTTCTTTCTTTTAGAGGGTTGTATTGAAGTTGAGTCATGTTTGTTATGCATACAGGTTTTTATGAGTTGTCCCTCCCATGTTCTCTGTTTTAATCCATATCCCAATGGAAGAGGCTTCAAAGATAGTGCAAACCTCTTGCACTTTTGAGTACTGAACATGACGTCACTAAAACATGTTGCATCCTTAAGAAAAAAGTCATGTCCATCTCAGGATTTCAGAGTTTTTACTTTTGTTATTGAAACTGAATTCTTTGTGTCGCAATTTAAACTTATTTCTGCAACATCGAGACATATAAGACATTGAGAGAGTGATTATAAACGGCCGCTTGAGTGTTCAGAGGCAACTGAACACTGCCATGTCCAGGTCATTGTGTCCCTTTTTGATGTAGCACCTTTATGATTTGCAGAAAATCTGCACAAGTTAACAACTACATATTAAAAGTGTCACTAGATGATAAGTGGCGCTCTGGTTTGCACCCAAAATGCACAAACTAGTATACTAGTTTGCACTTTAGGCTCCAGTCGATAACACTCCAGAGGGCCTCCCTGGTGAGGTGTACCGTGCATGTCCCACCAGGAGGAGACCCAGAGGAAGACCCAGGACTCGCTGAAGAAACTATATTTCCTGGCTGGCTTTCGCAGGCCAGCCGAGAAATCCCCAGAGGAGCTGGCTCAAGTAGATGGGGAGAAGAAAGTCAAGTGTAAGAAAAATGTAATAACTACGGTTTTATTAAGCGTAGTTAAATTGCTCTAATAAAACATCTAACAGCAGGAGGTTGTTCCTAGTTATTTGACTTTAAACAGGGGTCATAATGTTTCATATTTCATAAGATGAGAGGGACAACTAGCTTAAACAGGAAAAAACCTAGGTTTTCTAATACAACACAATACAATATATACAAAAATACTTTATTGAACCCAAAGAGAAATTATATGTTGTGATTCATATTAATTCAGATTCTTCAAAAAGTTATTGTAGATTGTGATGGCTGTTGGTGGGAAAGATCTTTGTTTGTTTGTTTTCAAAACAAAATATAACAAACCTAAATTACATGTTTTATAATAATTTATTTGAATAATTTAACATGCAAAAATAATAAATTAAAAAGAGAAAAAACTATTTATACGTTTAAACATCATAAAAATCAAGGAATGGAAAAAAAACCCATCTGCATAAAAGCTAAATTTAGCTGAAAGAAATATAAGAAGTGAAAAGAGAATAAAAATAAAAGTAGAAGTGGGTATGAAAGGGTTGCTATGAAATGACTCAGTTGTCCTGGTCATCAAAAATACTTTTAAGCTCCTAAATGAATTGATGCGTATAAACATCGCTGCATTGTCTGCATATTTAGCTCAAAGCCCTTTGCTTTCTATTTATTCACTTATCTTATAAAAATAAAGGTACATTTGCCATAGAAACATGCAGTTTCTATGACAAATATTTAATTTGTCAAGTCTTTGTCTTGATCAAATGTATATGTATAAGGGTGTTTGTTTGCGTGTTTGGTCTTTGTGTCTCATTCAACTGTGCACCTGTCTGCCCTGAGGCGGGGAAGATATGGCACTTGTGCTGTAATGCATTAGAGGGCCTGTCATCATGCTTCATTGAAGGTCTCGGACAAGCTATTTGACACTCTTGACAGGGTCAGAGGTGTAAACCTGCTTAGAGTGACAGTGAGATGGACACACGCGGGCAAAGATGAATAAGGTCATTGCCCGAGTCAATTGCAAGTTGTTGCTTCAAGGTATTTTGCTGCGCTTAGTCCGGATGCAGTCACATTCCTATAGATATAACAATTTTCATCTTTTCAGAAATTATTAAAATCAGTTAAATCAAAAGGCTCATCTGATTAACTTTTATTCCTTATCTAAACTAACAGTACTATGACATTTGCAGGTCTGAGTATTGATATTTTCACAGAAACTCATTTCAGGAACTCTGAACTATCCATCAAAATGTACTTCATTGAGATATTAGGCTATATTGGTAGATAGTAATACTGCATTTCCAGAAGAGATTGTTCCTGAGTTTGGTGTAAGAGTTATTTTAATTGCTAAAATCATCCAGAATGCAACATTCACTAACTGCATTTCCATTACAAATATGCTCAAAACACATTTGTGCACTTGCTGTGTTTCTATTACATAAGAAACACAATTAAATCATGTGTGAATAAGTTTGTTCACACAATAAGTTTTTTAAAAACATGCTGCGCCATCATCCTCTCATCACTTCTTGTCGTCTTCTTTGTATTTTCCGCCATTACTAATATGCAGTTGTTGATCAAAGAATTTGAGTGATGTGAAAATTTAGGTTTTGCAAAATAAACTAATTACAATGCAGTCAAAAAACTGTGTCATCCTAATACAAAAACGTTTTATCAAAACAACATGAGCTTTTTTTTTGTAAATTAATGAGCAAATTTAATTTTGTAATTCCAGTTAGTGCAATTTTTAAGTCAGTGGGAATGCAGCCACTTACATTCATTGAAGAGCTTTTTAAAAGACTGTTAATTTGCTTGTAAAGTCAGGATGAACGACGTATAGGTCTGTAAAAGACACAATATACTAAACAATTTAGTTGATTCTGCACAACATGGACATAATGCCACAATGCATTCTAAAGTCCCAAATCCTTGTTAAGTCCTTGCATCTTTCCAACCAAACTGGATCACACCAAGAACCTCCTATCCCTTTATCTTGGTTAGATCCTTTAATCCCTCGGCCATTTTCCATCCTTTCTTCTTTTTCTCCCCTCACTTCAAATGGCAACTGTTTGGTTGTCCGGCTCTGGAACGTTGAGAATTCATCCTTGCAGTGAACAAAAGGAAAGTGACTATATGAAGAAAAAGGAAAAAGAGTTTAATATATGTGAGGATGGTAAGGATCTGTATAAATCTCAAGATGCTTTCTCCACTTGCAGTTTGTGTTGCCATGGTCTCCCATTATTTCCAGAAAGTAAGAAATTGAAAGACTAATATATAGGGACTTACATCATGGCATCCCAATCCTCAATCTCTCTCCTTTCATGGAATATTGAAGCCAACGTATACTTTATCAAACATTTTAAATGTTGAAGTTGATAGAATGTGATGCAGAAAAATTAGCCAAAATCCTAGAAAATGGCCTGAGATGTATGAAACATCCTGTAGGTTCTAGACCTTCCAATTAGGGACTAATGTCATCTATATTAACCCCTCGCCCCCTCCCTCACTCGGCTTTATTGAGGGAAGGACAAGAGGGTTAGGGTTGCCTCAATAAAAACAGCACTAAAAAGCAATTACAGTGCTGAGAAGAATGGGACTTGTCAGTAATTTGCTGTCTAAAACCAAGGAGATTGCAGGTCTGGGGCCGACAGGAATTCTGAGCCTGCAGTGCAGTGTGGGAAAAGCAGTGGGAAGGCAAGCACCACCCTTTGTGAGGTAATTACTGGAACTACCAAAGGCCAGCACCAGTCTCTGCTAATGATAACCCCTCTCTTCTCCCCTACAAGTCACCTTGTAATTGATATATATGGTCTCAATTACTCAGGAGATGTCCATGATGATGTGGACACCTTTTGACATTATGCTGAGTCTGTAAATCAAAGAACTAAAACTAAATGTGTGCATTGAATACAGAAATGTTTTAAACGGTCAATGACAAAAAACAAAGAAAGCCTTTGGAAAATTAATATTAACTTAGACTGTGTTCCTGTGGATTTAGGAAATAGATTATTGTTCAGTGTATTGGTTACTGTTCCTGGAAGGTCTTACACAAGTTTAATTCTTTTAAACCACACCAAAACACTTTTGTGACAACACAGCGTGGACAGAAGCATCTTAAGCTTCGTGTTTACTGGCAGATGTGTTTCAAAAGACTTCTTACAAAAAATTGTCTTTCTTATTGTTATTTTTATGAATCACTGAAGTAGTAGAACATACTACCTCACTTAAAACAACAATCATATTATCAAAATCTGTTTCACTGTAAAGAAACATAACAATTAACTTAAAATAAAAAACATAAAGTGAAAAAAAAATTGCTATAAAAAGTTTAAATATTATGCTAAAATAAAACATAAAATCAAGTTTAATATTTTGTATTAAAAATATTACAAGACCATGCAAGGTCAAAACATTACATGTTAAATCTTTTAAAATACTCGTTACAAAAATATGTTTTTAACATAGTTTGTGGCATAATGGCAATTGGGAAAGTACAACTGTTAAAGTTTAATCACAGTTTGTTCGTTACAGCTGATGAAACAGAGAAAAAAGTTACAGAAACAGAACTTCCTTCTCGAAGTCGGAGTACATTTGAGACAAACAGATTATAATGAAGGCAAAACTCAACATCTCTTAGTGGATTGTGATGAGAAGGTAAAAAAATAGATGCTGCTGATCTGCTACTGCAAAAGAGAAAAGCTATGAGGAGAAAACAAACCCCATCTTGGAGATAGCTAACATCTGACTTCAAGACATCCTACAACATTACATAAATCCTTACCATTGACTTTGCATTTAGTCACATTCTCTTTTATGACATTTTTGGCAGTACAATACTTTGAAGAATGTATTTTAGCTAACGTAGTCAGCTTTTCCATTTTTTTTATTTGTACGTTGTGATTTCTGAGAGTTTATGAAAGCTATATCCATGCTATATTTTTAAGAGCTGACTAGAAGATACTGTATATACAAGAACGTGTTTAGAAAAGTAATTGATAAACTGTTATGTGGAGATAAACTGCTGGACCTATTGTTCAAGTCCCGACACCTTAAATTCAGGTTAGATGGTCCCAGGGCTAAAACCAAATGTCAGTAAAAATAGCCCTAGACCACAGTGGACTGCTGTAGGCTTAAAACAACTCTAATGACCTCCATGTTTCTTACCTTTACACTATCGGTCACATTTATATTGAGTACTTATTTACATAGAAGCCAATGATAGTGTACATAGCAAATGGAGGTAGGGGACGGTGAGCCACCTGTCTTCTCCCTGTGAAACTAACTGAGCATTGACCATCTAAAGTGTTTTCAGGCAACTACTTAGTAGAAATGTGCAGTCGTAAGAAATCTATCAATAACTGCTCACTTAAAACATGACTTATTTATTTATTTGAGCATTGCATTAATTTTATATCAGACGATTGCTCTGACATTAAAGCTTCAAAGTTTCTGTTCTCAGCGTCTGTTTAGCGCAGAAAGATAACTAGTGCTGCACTTCCTACTGTTTGCTTTTGTGTAAATAGCCAATGTGATGCTGGTTTCAAAAATTTTTTTTACAAATAGCATTAAGAAAGTTGTTACAGCAGTTAAAATTGGAGTTGTTTTCAGGTGGTAAAACTCTGGTTTGAGCTTGGTCCCTCTCAGATTTTGGCCTTTAGACTCCTGGACCAACTATTCTCAATTTATAATTAATGAAGAAGCCAAACAAATATTCTACAGCAGGTGAGAATATAGCTGCTTATAAAATTTACTCTACTACAAAATTATTTACATTTATTTAAAAGTTATTTCAATGTTTTCCTTCCTCAAAGCAGTTTAACATTAAACCCCCCCGATAAAATTATAACCACAACCCTCAAGACGATGAGGCTTGCCTTGTCTCTACAGGCAATAAAAAAAAAAACTACAGTTGTAAAGTAATGATGAAGAAAAACAGGATTAACTCTGGAGCAAATGAAGATTAAACTGTGACCCTTACACCTCCACAAGCAAGTAACGTAACTGACACTGGAGAGGCATGCATTCTTATCCTTCCTGCTGAACCGCTTGGAGCTACAGAGAGGTGAAAGGGTGACTAATGAGTGATCATGTCTGCTTCATCCTCCCCTCTCCAACGCCAACCTGCATTAATCTGGTGGATGACCCTTTGAAAACCTTCCAGACGCTCCCCTTCCTCTTCCTCCCCCTGCTGCCTTCACCACCACTGAGGAACTGCATCTTACAGCAGCATACCTAAACACATGGGGTTCCTCTGAACTTTAAAACAAAAAGTAAGAGCATTTAGCACCGCGCTGACACACACCTGTAGAGGGTGGAGCACATTAGTATGCCTGCCAAATCACCCTCCTCCTTTGTTATCGCCCCAGCTTGGCTAATGCTCTCTTGTAAGTACAGACGTGGTAAAATTCCTTTGTTGCTCCCAACAATACAAACAAGCACTTCAAAAGGGAAAAGGCTTTACAGGTGTCACGTCTTTACTCATGACAGCTGTTCTTTTCAGTCATCTTTTAGATAACCTATCATCCTTTTTCACAACAGGCGATTGGCTCAACACAATCCACACTGTGGGCTGTACAGCAAAAAAGGCTGTTTCATTGCTGCAGATGTTACAGTTTTTAGGAATTAAAGCAATGGAAAAATATTCAAGGGAGAACTACAATGGCTTGGACATAAAACCATTCCGCTTGATTTATTTTCACACATTTTGTCACATTACAAACTCTATATAGAGCTGCTAAACTCTATATATAAGTTTAGCAGCTAAAGTGTTATTCAAGGTGTCAAGGGTATTAGTTTTTTTTTTATTTAGAACACAGAAGTGAGAAACATTGTCACTTACAAGTAACACAGAGCACAATGTAACTCAATAAGCTCATGTATTCACTGGAATAACAAGATTTACCACATTTTTAAGACTAACAAAAATGTTTCAGAGTCATCAATCATCTGAGCTCTGGTTCTGTTCTACATCTGGGCGAAGTGGTGTTTTCAGAGAGTTGAAGGAGACGCTTTGAAATGGAGGGGGATGTTCTGATGTTAGACAGAAGAGCACATTGACATCAAAAGACTGGCTTCAAAGTCAGTTACATAATGAAGTGCCCACACACTGCTCTCGTCTGTGTAGATCAGTTAAGCCTTGTCACCTTTGGAGAGTATGACCTACAACGAGGAGCTTTGAGTATCACATTCTTTAAGACTACAGTCTAGATAAAAACATTTCATGTAAGGTATGGATTGTTAAACTTTGACCAATATATTATGCATTTATTTTTTATTTAATTCCGTCTTTCAACTTGTTTTCAAAAAAGTCAAATCAACCATCTTATGTGAATCATCATCTTTTATGCTAATACCAGGGATTATGTTGCAGAAGCTTCAAAAGGATTTTGAGAGAAGCAGTAGCCGATTGTAACCACTGTGTGACTTCTAATCATTTGCATTGTCTCGGGAGCGTGGGCCTCTTTGCATCATTTCACCATATACACATCCCTAGCCAGTCCCATGACAACATTGTTCTACTGAAATGCAAGGTCTAACATATTTAAGGGTTAAACACAGGACATAAAATAGAGAAACTAATTGCAATCAAGGCTATTGTCTCCCATTTATATGGTTATTGGGCTGTGCCACTTGCAGCCTGATGGCGTCAAAGTTCTCACAGTCAGGATGCCACCTCTCCCAGTGGAGCCGCCGTAGTCTCCTCTGGCAACTATCTGCTAACAAGGTTCATCTCACTTGGGTGACAAAGCTGCAGCGGGTGGGTCTGACCGAAAGGGAAGGGTCCATTTCCTTCAACAGAATACTGCGTTGCTTCAGGGCCAGAGTTTTTGTCTGTCCTGTGATCTTTTTCATGTTTTGTACTTGTTTACACCCATTCACGTGGTGTAAAAAATGTCAAAGGTCACAATGTGGAATTAACTGTTGTCACCCTTCCAGTCACTGACGCAAACCTGAACAACAGCAATAGTTTTCAAAGTTTTGTACTTGTCTCTGGCATGAAGAAGGATGTAAATGTTTTAGCATTTTTGTGAATGTGCTGGAATGCGAAAGTGAGGATATACCCTGACAGACAACTTTAAACACTATTTATGTAGGTGGTGGCCAAGCTAATAAGTCCACATGAATGAGAGTGGAAGGGTATCACGTTTTTTGCTACTTCCATTTTATAGGGGTATTTTGTGTATCAATCTTTCTGTATGATAATGGGGTTAGATAGCAGTGAGACCTGGCCTTTGGTGATGACGTTGTTGCAGGGCTCAAAGACTATGAGGGGTCCAGTGGCTGAGCTGGAGAACTGGTAGGCTCTGTTTACAGTTAGGCCTCAATCAAGTCTCTTTTTTTTGAACAAATATCCATCTTTTTCTAAACTTGTTTAACTTATATGACTTTTTTCCCCATATTTTGCTGATTTGCTGGCTGCAGCTGCAAGAAGATTTAGCTGTGCTATTTCAAGAGTCTTTTTTGCTAATAAAATCTCAAAAAAGTATAACTATTGACTCATTTATAATAACAATAACTATGATGACCATAATATACGTATATTTTTGATGAGGTTAATATAAAGAGAGGAATTTCAATGATTTTAGTGGCTTGGAAATCAGTCTAAAACGTCTTGAGAGGTATGACTTCGGTGGAGATTCTCTTCCGGCAAGGGAAGAGAATCTCTCTCGCTCTCCCAGATGGGAGAGCGAGAGAGATTCTCAAAGAAATTCATTATACTACAATATGCTAAAACAAATAACAGACATTTCTTCTCAGTGTCAAGGGAGAGCACTTTCAAGGGAGAGCAATCCCTTGGATGAGCAAGGGATTGTTCTTCCAGTCCCTTACCCGAGGTGAAGAGAGACTTTTCTCTCTTCACCTGAGAACAATCTTCATCTCTTCTCTGGTGAAGAGATGAAAACTCTTCACCAGATAATCTTTATCTCTTCTCTGGTGACAAGATGAAGACTCTTTACTAGAGAATCTTCACCAGAGATGAAGATTCTCCCAAAGGTCAACAGTTTTCTTCCTACATTAACATTTGGCATCAGCAGAAAGAAAAGCGGGAATACATAGGATATTGCAAATGGTGTAGAACAAAGATACATGGAGGAACAATAAGATGAAAAGAATTTGGGTAGAAGGCCATCCTAAAATCAATCCAAACACGCTGAAACTATTGTTACAGCCCAAACTACTGGACTGCTTTACAAGACCCTAAAAGTATTGATGACTTTTTGTCTACATAATTATTAGAGAAGTAACTGGTTGCTACCCACAGCTCTTCTGTTTGTTAAAGTGCAAGGAGCTGATTCCAAGTTGTTAAATGGCCCAGTCTTCCAAGCACAATAAGCCAGGGATTTCTTGTTCTACAAAATTCTAGTCTCTTTTTCACATTTCCTGTCACCTTCATGCACTGTACTTGAAAGAAGGATCATTAGCAGCTCCATAAAGCCATTTAGTGACTTCACTGTATGAGTTGTTTATCCAACAAACAAATTTAAACTGATGAAAATAACAGAGATTTTTGAGGGATGTGCGTATTAAGATCTCTTTCTGTCTTGTGAGTTTTTGTAGATCAGAATGCAAAGAAATGGCATTATACTACAATATGCTAAAACAAATAGCAGACATTTCTTCTCAGTGTCTGACCTTAATGCAGACCAAATATTTCCTGTATTAAGATCAGCTAACATGTTTGCACACTTATGTTTGCACTCATTGCTGAGGGTCAAATCATTCTTTAGTGAGCAACTTCTGAAATCAAAACAAACCTAAAGAGGGGGTCATCTTTATCCACATTGACGTAATATTCAGAAGCAAGTCACAGAGTTCAGTCTTTTTTATTTTTTATGTTACAGAGTTAGCTTTTAGAAATCTATTACAGGCACCAGGATCAACACCTGTCAGCGGAAAGAAAGATGAGGTAAAAAGGCTACAGAGTCACAACACTGCTTCAAAAACACATTTCTGCAAATATATACTTTTACTCACTAATATGTACAAGGCATGTAATAAATAATTATAAAAAAAACATCAAATCTTAGAAATTCATAAAATCCGAGAACTAGTCTGTACAAAACTTTGGATTTAAGACTCAAAACATTAGAACAGAGCCACATTCTCCACACAGCAGTCACCTACATACAAAGTGTATGGTAATCAATGTCATGATCAGTTTCAGAACATGCACTGATAGTGGCCGCTCTGTAATTGATTAGGAATGATTCAAAAGTAAAACCTATAATAACAGTTTATTAATATTTTCAGTTCGGTCACAGGCTGAACAAAAGCCTGAGACAAACAGTAGTATTACACTGTAAACATGTTTTGTTAAACAGAATTTCCTATAGATTTTCCACCTTTCGCCACAGCAGGGAGACTAAATTCAGTGGCACAGTAACAACCCAGGTGTGTGTCCCGGTTTTCATTTAGGTATTCAAAGGTCATCCCAGATAAATAAATATTATTCTGCATTTCTTCTTAAATCAAAGGAGATAGCCTCTATTAATCTGCTTTATAAAAGTCATGAGAAGTGAAACACAGTAAAATGCAACAAAACTCAAACAAAAATGAACATAGACTTTTAGGAATAATAAAAATTAAACACAACATCTTACAAAATGTATTTAGAACAGGTAATACATTTGATGAAATGAGACAATAGATCTAAATATATAACTAAACAGGCAGAATTAAACAGAATTGTGAAATGCTTGGCTCTTGATCTATTTAGCCCTTTATCAATTCGTACTTCCATTTCATATCCATGCGTCACTATTTAACAGTTTGTTTACCTCAAACGCTAGGTATTTAAAAAAAAATGATGAAGCCCAATAATCATAGAAATGGACAAATTGTATGTATGTATAATTTAATAAAATAAAAAAAAAAACATTTATGCAGTATTACAAATTAAGACACGTGATGAAAGTAATGTAACTTTTAAGTGACCTCCTGCTGCTATACTATATTTATTGGTTTCAGAAAACCCCATTTCTTTACAGTAGACTATAAGAAGAACATGGAAAATTACTCTAAGTTTCAAAACTGGTACATGTAGGCAAGGAAGGTACAAAAAACATCCATTTGCTAAAGAATGAATTGATAAAGGGGCAAAATGACCAGAACTTGTTCCACTGTCTTATATGTATTCTACTTTGCTGATTTATTTATTTTTAAATGCATCTTTATTGAGTATATGAATTCAGTCCTATATGATTGTGTTTTCCTCCATCTTGGCAACCTTGTTAAGCCAATATTTAGTACGACACTGAACTGTTGGACAATAAAAAAAAGCTACATTTTA
>CAEFZX010005479.1:0-14945 GCA_903066825.1 Alfaro cultratus | reverse complement strand
TTAAAGTCAGAGAATTCTGAGATTAAAGTCAGAGAATTCTGAGATTAAAGTCAGAGAATTCTGAGATTAAAGTCAGAATTCTGAGATTAAAGTCAGAATAATTTTTTTTTTTTTCGGTGGCCCTAATACTCTTCCGTACAGAGCAGCAGATATGGTTGCAATACGGCTTAAAAAAAACAAAACTAAGCTACTTTGTTTGTTTTTTGTTTTCCCCCTATTATAATTTTTTTCTAAAAACAAAAATAAGAAACCCTTAGCCTGGCGGGGTGTCAAGTAAAGCATGGTGGGCCGCCAGGCTTAAAATACACTGGGGGACAACCTGCAGAATATTCTTATTAATAAATGTTGATATCAAAATATTGATGAATTTTTCAGTGATGGTCATAGTCACTAACAGTAGCCATATTTTTAAAAGTGATTTTTAAGTAAAGTATCTAAAGACCTTTGTAACAACTACATTAAATTAGTTATTTTATACAAATTGATTTTTTTTTTTTTACAAGTGATATTTGTAGTGGCTTACAGGAACAATGCATTTGAACATTTTTAGATTTAAACTTTTGGACTTTTTGTGTTTATCCTTTGTTGTACTTATACTTTGTTTTATTTTCATGATTTTGGTTAGTGGATACATGTTAGCTGTATGCACTGGTGGAGTCAGAGATGAATTGTGCTTTGAGAAAATGTTTTCTGAATATACTTTACGTACCGTTGTTGCAGCGGTATCTCAGAATGCTGTACGACATACCCTGGACAAAAAGCATAACGATACCGTATTATATGATGCGCCGCACAAGTCAAATTAACAGACAATTTCAGACAAAGTAACAACCATTAATCTTTCATCACATCTACATTTCTGTATTACATTTGGTTTTTTTAGTGGTTTGATGTTTGCTTGAATGTGGGATTTCACATTTATGTGTAAATGAAGGCCTACATTTATTTGCAGGTCTTCATGTAAATGTATTAATTGTCTTAAATTATCTTTTCCTCTGACCGATCACTTTATCAGACATTTTAATAGCTCTCTGTTTTCCATATCACAATAAATTAAATTATGACAGTGTTTAATTGTATTTTCTTTACAATCACCACCTGGAGTAACTACATTAGACTCTGGTTTACAAACTAAAAAGATGATACTCAAAAAATTAGAATACATTTTTCAATATGTTTTTTTTGTAAGATAAAAAAGTACCTTTTTATAACAGATAATCCTCATAATTAACAGAAATAAAAGGCTTTTTAAAAAAACAGTCTTTGTGTAATTATTCTTTATACTGAGCTTCACTCTGCTGAAATAAATGAACCTTTTAAAAATATTCTATTCTACTTATTTTGCATCTTAAAATGTGGCAAAAAGCGGAAGATTCAGAGCGGAACAAACAAACTCGCTTACAGTTTCTTCAGTGCAGCCAAAATGAAACACACTGAAAGCTACGGAGCAAAGGAGGTCGCATTAGCTGTTCTTTTGTTAGCAGGTAGCTGGAAAATAAGTGTTTTGTGTAAATATTTCCGTGTTTTCAGTGAAAATGTCTCGAGTTCAGCCTCAGAGAGAGTTTATCAACCAGCAGGTAACTCCTGCTGACCAAACATTCACAGAGTTGAAAGAAATCAACGTTAAGATGGAGGAAGAGATGGACGATCAGCGCAGACTGCTGGATTTTACCCGGATACCGAAGATCATCTTACACCGGATAGGTACGAAACACCTTCACGTTTTACTGATTAGTCAGGTTGAGTAAAGTTGGAGATTTATTAAAGAGTTACAGACTGGTTACAAAGCGCTGAACTCAAAGAGTTTTTACACCAAACTAAAAGACTCTTATAAATCCGCAGCCGCTGAAAACATTAAATACTTAAAAATGATCAACTATTATTCATCATATAATATGACAATTACAGTTTCCGTGACTCCCTTATGTTTAAGGAAGTGCTGGTTAAAGTTTTGTGTTTAATTACTTTATGTGCAGATTTAAAATTAAATTTCTGACACAAGGTCTGAACTTAAAAAAAAAAAAACTATCTTTTTTCTTGTTTTAAAACCGATAGTTTTCTCATTCCAAAGCCAATAACGACAATGACCAATAACATACCTGGGAATAAAAAAGGTTAGTGAATAAAAATGTAAATTTTTAACATCAATATTCTAAACAAGAGCACAAACAGCTGACTTTTTAAAATGTATACAGTTTTGAAATGAAAATCTATTATTAATCATTTAGCAGAAATATATAAGCAGAAACCATATCTCAAATGAATGAATCTATTTTAATAAGGTTTCTAGAATTAATCAGGGATGTAAAATAAATACAGTGAAAGAAAATGGATTCCACATGTTAAAATATGTGAAATCTTTCCCTCTTCCCATGTATAACAAGAAGGAAGATTAATTAAACAAACCTCTTAAAGAATGGAATATATCTGATGTACACATGAGGACCCATCATGATTTAACTCTTTTTATAAACAGCATAATTGTAATATTAGTTTTAACAGTTAATATATGTAACCATACAGTGAGTGTTTTTGTAATCACATGTAGTGAATAACAGCAACAGACTATAGTTCAACATAATGTTGACCTGCAATGTGTTTCACACACAGATGTCACTATAGGATATTAGGGAATTGCCAGAAAAATGCGGTGCAGAGCGCAGTAAAGGTGATACTTGTAAACCGATTTAAATTACAAACGAGCGAGCCTGACGGAGGGGCAGGTAAAGCCTGGCGGAGGGGCGGGTAAAGCCTGGCGCAGGGGCGGGTAAAGGGGCGGGTAAAGCCTGGCGCAGGGGCGGGTAAAGCCTGGCGCAGGGGCGGGTAAAGCCTGGCGCAGGGGCGGGTAAAGCCTGGAGACTCGATCTCAGTCAACACCAATCAGCTCTTTAGGGTTACAGTCCAGGCCAGTGGGATGGGTGGGCTAGGGTCTGCCGTGCCCCCCCTGGACTGGAAGCTGTTTCTTTTTATTTTTACCTCAGAGTGGCCAACTTTCTATTATTTTTATCTTGATTTGATACAGCAGGGGCTCCCACAGCTGTCGTATATGTGGCCTCTGTTCCTCGCACTTCAGCCGTTACAACTGCTTAATTCATTGTTAACATGTCCTAACGTGTTTTTCCAAGCCGCCTTTAAATGCGACATGAGCCTTAAGATGCTCGCGCCGGTTTTACACCTGTGCAGCTGTGAAGGAGCCATGTTGCTGTGCAGAGACAGGTGTGTGTCTGGCAACAAACAAACAAAGGCAGAGAACTTTCCACAGCTTTCTAAAGTAACAGAGAGAGTTGAGTAATGCTGTTGCAGGTTATGTTAGCGTGTGTTCACACCAACCCTGTTTAGTCTGCTTCAATTAGACTCTGATTCGTTTGTCTAGAAAGTCTGATTCATTTGGGGAGTGTGAATGCAAATTTAAATTCCAAAACGGACTAAAAACGTGAACTCTGAACTGCCTAAAAACCTCGGTCTCAGTCCGGCTGAAGTGAACTCTGAAACTGTTTGTTGTTTCTGTTGTTTTATTTACTTTCTATATTTAAAATGTCGTTAAGTATTTCTTAGAATTTAAAGCTTATTGATTTTTCAGAATGTGTTCTTGCATTATCATCAGCATTATATTACTTGAAATTGGTCTCAAAACACCAATAATATTGTTTATCACAATAAATTCTGAGACAATTTATCGTCCATCAGTCCTAACAGTCACAGGTTTCTGTGGTGAATGACCCTCCATGTCAGTGCAGAACATTCAACCTTTCTCTAATAATAGATCATAATCTCAAATGCAATTTTCTGCAGGAAGTCTTAATTACTCCTATGCCAGCAAACAGGAAGTGGCTACAACTTCCGTCAAGATGGTCAGGTTTCTGCCAAATTTTTAATACTTCTTTCTGGAGCTAAACTGAGCCTGACTGAACATAAGATAGAAAGACTAAAGTGGTTACGTTAATTTTCATACTCAGAAATTTGTCATTTTAGTCTTTGAATCACTTGAAAAGGCTTCAAGTGATTAAAGTGAAGGACTCATTCTTTTACTCACATTTAAAAGCTTTTGTTTTGACTTTTTGTGCAGATCTCCCACAGTGCTGCGTGTGTAAAGAAGAGGAGGTTCTGAATGAATTCACAGATTGTTCCAAGGAGGAAAACTCAATTTTAGGACAAGAGGAACCAGAAGCTCTGAAGATAAAGCAGTTCAAAGAGGAAGAGAAGCAACTCTGCATCAGTCAGGATGAAGAGCATCTTTTGCTGAAACAGGAGACTGATGACATTTTGGTGATTCCTCTTAATGTGCAAAAAATCCACAATGAAACAGAACCACAGAGGAACCAACTCATCTCTTATGGCTCTGCTGTGGATGAGAACCAGGATCTGAAAGGAAGCAATTCTGAAGACCCAGGAAAAAAGAGAGACGAAGAACAGAAACAAAATGAGAGATGTCAGAAAACCACAAATTGGGAAAGTAAAACTGACAAGGATGTTCACCAACACCAAAAATTTTATTCTTGTAAAGTTTGTGATAAAACCTTTTCTCAAAGCAGATACCTGACTAAACACATGAGAATTCATTCAGGCAAGAAGCCTTTCACATGTTCAATCTGTGGTAAAAGTTACATTCAAAAGGTCGGTTTAATTTATCACATGAGAATTCACACAGGTGAAAAACCGTTCACATCTTCAACCTGTGGAAAATATTTTCCTGAAAAAAGTACTTTGAATGTTCACATAAGGTCTCACACAGGTGAGATTTTTTCATGCATTAATTGTGGGAGAAATTTCAGTAGGCAATCAGCTTTAAAGAATCATATGAAAATTCACACAGGAGAGAAACCTTACTCATGTGTCACCTGTGAAAAAAGGTTCATCAGTAAATCCAGACTAAATCTCCACATGATGATCCACACAGGAGAGAAGCCTTTCTTATGTGGCACCTGTGGAAAAAGTTTCCGATTCAAATCTAAGTTACTTTGTCACATGAGAATTCACACAGGTGAGAAGCCTTTCTCGTGTGTGACCTGTGGAAAAAGTTTCACTGTGAAAGATCATTTAGATCAACACATTAGATGTCACACAGGCGAGAGGCCTTTCTCGTGTTCTATCTGTGGTAAAAGTTTTACTAATAGATCTGGTATAACTTGCCACATCAGAACTCACACTGGTGAGAAGCCTTTCACATGTGTGACCTGTGGAAAACGTTTTGCCCAAAGAACTGTTTTAACTTATCACATCAGAATTCACACAGGTGAGAAGCCTTTCTCTTGTGTGACTTGTGGAAAGAGCTACCCATCCAAATCTCAGTTAAATTGTCATAGGAGGAGTCACACGACTGAAAGGCGTTTCTCATGTCCGACCTGTGAAAAGAAATTCTTCACTAAAATAGTTTTAGCCACTCACATGAGGACTCACAAAGGTGACAAGCCTTTCTCATGTGTGACCTGTGCAAAAAGCTACAGAGCCAAATCTCATTTAAAACGTCACATGATGATTCACACAGGTGAGAAACCTTTCCCATGTGAGACGTGTAGAAAACGTTTTCGAAGCAAATATGAGTTACTGAGTCACATGAAGATTCACACTGGTGAGAAGCCTTTCTTGTGTGAGACTTGTGGAAAAAGTTTCCCTGTAAAAGCTTGTTTAGATCAACATGTTAGAGGTCATACAGGTGAGAGGCCTTTCACATGTATTACCTGTGGAAAGAGTTACATTGCAAGAAGCAGTTTAGTTTATCACATGAGGATTCACACAGGTGAAAAGCCTTTCTCTTGTGTGACCTGTGGAAAAACCTTTCGATGCAAACCTCAGTTAACTAGTCATATGGTGGCTCACATGAGTGAGAAACCTTTCTCATGCACGAGTTGTGAAAAAAGTTTTTTAAATAAAATTAGTTTAACTCATCACATGAGGACTCACACAGGTGAAAACCCTTTTTCTTGTGTGACTTGTGGAAAAAGCTATCAAAGCAGAACTAATTTAAATCGTCACATGAGAATTCACACAGGTGAGAAACCTTTCTCTTGTGTGACTTGTGGAAAAAACTTCCATAGCAAATTTAGTTTAAATCGTCACATGACAATTCACAAGTGAGGAGCCTTTCTCATGTGTGACCTGTGGAAAAGTTTCACTCATAAAATGAAGCTTAACTGTTCATGTAAGAACGACATAATGTGAACCTTTCCGTGACATTTTTTTAAGTGAGCTATTAATCGAGTGTTTTTAAAAAGATTATGTATTTTTAAAAGTGATATTTGTAGTGTCTAAATGGAAAATCATCATATCGAAAAGAAATATAGGCTCTCACATATCCATTTGTGTGGTTCTTATGTATATAATGTATTAGATTTAGTGATAAAATTTCTGGAATAAATGGGTTTTAAAGCAATATTCTAATTTATTGAATGAATCTATAAATCACTGCATAATGTGTGTCGGACAACACAGTAGCTCCACAAAGGGACTGTCCTCTCTCCCTTCCTCTATGTATCCAACTTCAGCTGTTGCACTGAGATCTGTCACCTCAGATGACTCAGCTGTGGTTGGTTGTATCAGTGACTGTGATGAGACTGTTTGCCTCTAAAATACATGTAGTCATTCACTGTTTAACTTTTAAAACTTAATGATGTCCTACACAACTACAACCTGATATAATAATATTCTAAAGGTAAGAAGGTAATTTTATATTTATATTGCACATTTTTAGCAACAAGGCAATACAAAGTGCTTTACATGAATTAAAAAGGAAACACAAACAAAAGGAAAGAGCAAAAGAAGAAGAACAAAAAAAATAATGTTTTAAACAGGACTTTAAAAAATAGTTCTAATCCCTGTTCTGGGTTGCTAAATATAAGTAAGTATTATCTGGACTTTCTAAGTTTGCTCTAGATTTATAAAAGTAATGAGTACTCCACATTTTCTAAGTAATAAATAAAAACTAAATGGTCCTGTTCTGGAAGATCTGTTTCAGGATTCTACGTTTGTTCTAATTCCTTTTACAGTAATAGGAGTCTCTGCTTAACAATCTAAAAATGAATCTAAGAAGTTTAATATTAATAAAATAATAATAATAAAACTCTGTTTTACAAACTAAATAAATCATACTCTAAAAACATTGGGTATGTACCTACCAATATGGTTCTTCTGCGAGATAAAAAGTACCTTTTAATAACAGGTAATCCTTGTAATTAACAGAAGTAAAAGGCTTCAAACATCAGTTTCTGTAATAATTATTCTGTATACTTTATTTCACTCACTGAAATAAATTAACCTTTCAATATTTTCTACTTAATTTGCAGGTTAGGAGGTGACTAAAATCATAAAATTCAAAGCAGAACAAAAATCTAATTTACAGTAAATTCAGTACAGCCAAAGTGGCACTGCAGGAACTGCAACCAGGAAACAATAATAATAAAAACAGAGATTTAGTCATGCTTTTGAACCATCTTTAGTCTTGGAGGTTTGGATCCTCTTAGAAGTCGTCTCCAGTCATGTTAGGATCTTAGCAGAAACTCAGTTTCAGTTGGGAATCTGTGGCTTTTTTCGTGCTGTCTCTTTTCAAGGCTCAATGACTGCTTTCAAAGGTTCTCTGCCTCGGATAATTAGAATATAAATCCTTCCTGTGGCTCGTTGAAGGTTTTTATTCTGGCATTTTAGGAAAAACAGGATCTGCTAAAGTTAAAGTAGCATTATGATGCAGCTTTCTGAGTCCTTTAAACGCATTTCTAGAGCTGATTCTAGGAATCTGTTGGTTCTGTTTCTGCTTGGGTTCTGCTGTGTCTCACAGTGAGGTTCTGTGGTTACCAGTGGAAGAAACAGAACCAGAATAAGGGCATTTTGAACTGAACATACCTAACAATCCACCACAATCAGCTGATCAAACAGAAGAAGAAATGTTGCAATGGATCTGCAGTGTCTCACACTCATTACTGACCTTTTTTTTTTTTAAACATGTTTTACAAGTTACAGTTGAGCTAAATAACCTTAGCAGGTTCTATTGTTCCAAGCTGAAGTTAATATATGTGGCTGTTAACAGATCTGGTTCACTGTTGATGTTTTCCACCTGAAACAGCTGAGAACTGATAGAACAGTTTTCTATGAGTTTATCAGCTGAATGGCTACTTGTCTGGATTTCCTCTGTGAATAAGAAGAGATCTCACCAGCTCGAAAATGAATTGATTTGTGTCAAAATTCTTCTTTTTTTTAAATTGGTGTAATTTAATATTTTATAAATGTCCTGGTTTCATTTGTTCTGAGCATAAACTCAGCAAAAAGTGAAATAAAAGCTTTAAAACATTTTAATGTGAGTAATTTATGTGTTTCATTTGAACTGAGCTCCGTACACAAGAGTATTGTATACTGATATACTGAAATAATTAAACTTTCGATAAAATTAATTTATTTGATAAAACAATTTTAAAATATGAGACTAGAGGTCGGAACTTCAAACCGGAACGAAAAGTCGTTTACAGTTTCTTCAGTGCAGCCAAAGTGAAACACGCTGAAGCTAAAAGCAAAGAGCAGATAGCAGCGTTAAAGAAGAAGAAGAACATTGAAGAAAAAGAGGAGACTCAAAGCGGAACAAAAAATCGTTTACAGTTTCTTCAGTGCAGCCAAAGTGAAACACACGGAAAGCTACGGAGCTCACGAGGTAGCATTAGCTCCTCTTAGAAAGTAGTTTGAAGACGAGTTTGGTGTTTTTGGTAAATATTTCCGTGTTTTCAGTGAAAATGTCTCGAGTTCAGCCTCAGAGAGAGTTTATCAACCAGCAGGTAACTCCTGCTGACCAAACATTCACAGAGTTGAAAGAAATCAACGTTAAGATGGAGGAAGAGATGGACGATCAGCGCAGACTGCTGGATTTGACCCGGATACCGAAGGTCATCTTACACCGGATAGGTACGAAACACCTTCACGTTTTACTGACTAGTCAGGTTGAAGTGAGTTGTTTGGGGCCAAACTGAACCCCAACCGAAAGACTGAGGAATAAAAAAAACCTCCAAGCCGGAAATATGAAAAACTTAGAGATCAGTTGTGACCTTTACTATTTACTGTTCTTCAAATATTAACTAAATTACAGTTTATGATCCGTAACACACTTATCTTTACTGCACCAGTTTAAGGAAGTACTGGGTAACTTGAGTAACTTTTTTGGGGGGGAAAAAAAGGTACTTGCAAGAGTAGTTTTACTGCACTGCATCTTTTTAATTACTTGAGTTATATTATTTTTATTGCTACATAGATTAATTTTGTCCCCTATAAAACTCGTCTGGAGCCTGGGCTGATAGCAGGTTGTTTCTTTAACTGAATACTGGCTGCGTTGTGCCTGCGAGTTTTTTGTATGTTTTTGTCAATAAAAAAAAAAAAAAAAAATCATATAACCAGAATGCATTTATTTAGCATTTATAGTTAAATTGAAAAATTGCCAGCCAACCCCTGTGATCTGTATTGATAGTGGGCTCTCAAATGTGATAATTGATTTAGAATTAATTCTCAAAAAGGTTGATTTCTAATTCAAGTTACTAAAGCATTACTTCTTCTGTCAATTAGTCTAAATTAATCTTTCTTAAATTAGAGCCAATTGGCCTCACCAACAAAACACAGCAGTGGAGTCATCTAAATGACTAGTTTTATTAATAATTGCCCTAAGCAGTACATAGTTATTTCCAGCCAAGCTAGACTCTATCATTAATCCTCTACTCACCATGTCGTTTGTTGCTTCACCTGCAGAGTTGTTGTCACTCATAAGATTCCCTAAAATTAGTTGAGCAATGGTTGAGTATGGGATCTAGAATTTATCTATTCTGTCAAAACCTGCCTTCCGTTATTGTATTCGTTCAAATTCAAAAATAGTTTATTAATCCCAAAGGGACATTAAATGTTGTAACTCCTTAATTTAGATTCTTCAAAGAGTTATTGAAGATAGTGATGGATGTTGGCTGGAAAGATCTCTTGTAGCAGTCTGTATTACAGTGGACCCGAAGAAGCCTCTGACTGAAGACGCTCTGCCTTCCCAACACAGTCTGGTGAAGAGGATGGTTAGGATTGCCCATAATTTTCTTCATTTGATGAAGAATCCTTCTTTGCATGATCATCTCCAGAGGTTCCAGAGTCGTCCCCAGAACAGAAGCAGAACAAAACCAGGCTTCTTTATCAGACTGTTGAGCCTTTTTAGGTCCCTGGCTTTGATGCTGCTGCCCCAACAGATGACAGTAGAAGAGATGACGCTCTCACCAACAGTCTTATAGAAGATCTGCAGTATCTTGGTGCAAACCTTGAAGGATCTTAGCTTCCTCCAGTCGCTCTGTCCCTTCTTATAGACGCTTCACTGGTGCCTCTCCAGTCCAGTCTGTTGTCCAGATGAACATCGAGGTATTTATATTCCTCAACCACCTCCACATTTTCTCCCATGATGGAAATTGGGTTTAATCTAATCCCGTCCCTCCTGAAATCAACAGTCATCTCCTTTGTACTTATCATGTTACACACCCAGGACTTTCCCCTCCAAAGTAAATGTTCCTTTTGCCAGGCCATACCTTATTGCTTTTGTTTTGTCTTTTTGTCCAGATTTTCTACAAAACTGTGTGTATAAAGAGGAAGAGGTTCTCGATGAGCTCAGCAACCAGGAAGAGAACTCCACTTTAGATCAAGAGGATCCAGAACCTCTGCAGATGAAACAGGAGCAAGATAATCCAGAACCTCTGCAGATGAAACAGGAGCAAGATAATCCAGAACCTCTGCAGATAAAACAAGAGCAAGATAATCCAGAACCTCTGCAGATAAAGCAGGAGCAAGATAACCCAGAACCTCTGCAGATAAAACAAGAGCAAGATAATCCAGAACCTCTGCAGATGAAACAGGAGCAAGATAATCCAGAACCTCTGCACATAAAACAAGAGCAAGATAATCCAGAACCTCTGCAGATGAAACAGGAGCAAGATAATCCAGAACCTCTGCAGATAAAGCAGGAAAAAGATAATCCAGAACATCAACAGTTCAAAGAGGAGGAGAAGCAACTCTGCGTCAGTCAGGATGAAGAGCAGCTTGTGCTGAAACAGGAGACTGATGAGATTTCGGTGAAAACTTCTGATGCGCCAAAAACAAAAAAATTACAAAAAATCCACAGGAAAGCTCACGCAGAGAAAAAAAAATATTCTTGTAAAATTTGTGACAAAACCTTTTCTCGAAACAGTTTCTTGACTACACACATGGTAACTCACACAGGAAAGAAGCCTTTTACATGTTCAACATGTGGAAAAGGTTACAATCAAAAAAGTGGTTTAATGTATCACATGAAAACTCACACAGGTGAAAAACCGTTCAAATGTGTTACTTGTGGAAAAGGTCACCATCAAAAAAGTGCCTTAAAGAGTCACATGAGAACTCACTCAGTGGAGAAGCCTTTCTCATGCTTAACTTGTGGAAAAGATTTCAATGACAAAACAATCTTAAAGAATCACATGAAAATACACACGGGTGAGAAGCCTTTCTCATGTACGTCCTGTGAAAAAAGTTTTGCCAATAAACAAAGTTTAGCTGTTCACATGAGAATCCACACAGGCGAGAAGCCTTTCTCGTGCATGACATGTGGACGAGGTTTCTCTCAAAAAGGTAATTTAGTTATTCACATGAAAGGTCACACCGGAGAGGAGCCTCTCTCATGTACTGCTTGCGGAAAACGTTTCCTTACCAAGTCTTGTTTAAACATTCATATGAGAATTCACACAGGTGAGAAGCCTTTCTCATGCACAACCTGTGAAAAAAGATTTGCCTATAAACACACATTAGCCATTCACATGAGAATCCACACGGGGGAGAAGCCTTTCTTATGTGTAATCTGTGGGAAAGGTTTTGCTCAAAAAGGTGGTTTAGTCACACACGTCAAAGGTCACATGGGTGAGAGGCCTTTCAGCTGTAATACTTGTGGGAAAAGTTTTAGTCAATCAGCTCTTTTAACTACTCACATGACAACACACACGGCTGAGAAACACTTCTCGTGTGTGACCTGTGGAAAGAGTTACAGTAAAAAAAAGAATTTAACTTATCACATAAGAATTCACACAGGTGAGAGACCCTTCTATTGTGCCACTTGTGGAAAAAGTTTCCGAGGCAAATCTAATTTACGTTACCACATGAGGACTCACACACGTTAGAAGCCTTTCTTATGTGTAACCTGTGGAAGGTTTCAGTCAGAAAGGCAGTTAAATTTATCACAAAATAAAGGCTGCTAACACTCCAGTGTCATGCAGGATTTGTTCCTTTCTTTGCGTAATATAAACCTCAAACATCAAGGTGTTCAGTGCTGTTTGGAAGCAGAGTAATTACAATCACATTTTTATAACTATTGCAGCTTAGTTTAAAACACTTTTCAAATAGTAGGCTTTGCTCAAATACTTAGGAAAATTCTCATTATTCTGGGGTTTTTGTTTTTCCCACTTATACTGAAGTTTCCAAGTGAGATTTTAATGGTGGATTCTAGAGAATCAATGGGTATAAATGCTGTGAGTTGACTTGTAAAGGTTTTGGTTCCCTTAGTGTGTGTTTATCCTTTGTTGTATTTATATCATGTTTTTTTCAATGATTTTGGTTAATGGATAAATGTTAACTGGTGGGTTACGATTTTTTTTTTCTTAACTTTCTCTATTTCTGACTCAGGACAAAAATACTGCTGATTATATGATGGCAACAACACAGACTTAAGGTTTATGAAATTATGATGAAACCTGAAATTGTTTCTCTTTTATATATATATATATATATATATATATATATAAACCCTCCCATGTGCTTTTACGAGTTCTTTTCTTGTGTTGTTTCGGGAATTGACATTCTGACGGGACTAGGACATATAAGCAGTGATGTACAGATTTTATTTTTTTAAACAAAAAGCTTTTTTTTTTTTTTACCTATATTTTCTTAATCTGTAACATGGTTTATGGTTGTGGTTTATATTTTAGAATACTAGAAAATGTATTGATATAGAAAAGTGAGTACTAAAAAAAACTGTTGCTGTATAGTTCTTAAATATTAAAGTTAATTTTCCATAATGATGGTCTCTTTTTTTCCCATTTTAGTTGTCATGGTTTTAGTGACCCACATGCAGATAAACTCAGGCAAGGAAATGGTTTTAAAGGTTTATTTACAAAATGAAATGTGCAAATGTAGAGGTTGCAGTGGGGAGACCAGAGGACAGACCAGCACACTGAGGACAGACAGTCACAAGTGAGTGAAATACACAGTGGGGAACCAGGATATTGCAGGTGATACTTACTTTAAAGGGGCAAGGCTTCGTCCTGGAAGAGGTGAGCGGGATCAGGTGAAAGTGAGCCCACCCTGCAGATGATATGAACCAGATAATGTTTGGATAATGAGTTCGTCTGGTTTACTGACCAGGAGCACCGAGGAGAGCTGAGCAGGATCAGGCACGGCGAAGTAACAACAGAACTGAGACGATCCAGGTTTGCCAGCCAGAAAGGAACTCGTCCAGAAGTTTTGTCTGCAGCAACTGATCCGATGTGATTCTGGAAAATGACTAGTACCAGGGTCCAGGCTTCGACCTGGGAGACCTTAACAGGTAAGCACAAAAAAACAACTAGTGATCACTAAAAGGAAAGCAAGATGCTCTAGGAGGCTAGGTGTTACCACAATGGTTAACACTCTGGTGTTGGAGTGTTAACCGTCTCCTCTTATACCCTCCTGCTCGAGTCTTTAACTTTTAGAAATTTGTAATCTCTCCTGCCAGCTACTTTTTCTTAAACCATTTTTGTTGTTGTTCTACTTCTCACTTCAATTGGACGGTTTAGAAAAAAACTAGTGATGGGTTTCTGTTGAATTATTAACTTCCAGCAGCAGAAAACGACAGGTGTCTCTATCTGCAGGCCTGATATAGAAGCACTTTTATGCTGCCACCTACTGACAGGAACTTGATACTGCAACTGCATTGTTTCAGCTATGCAGTTGATTCTGCAAAACTAATTGAGTTAATTGATTTTTCAAGCACAAAAGCCTATTTTATGTGTTTGATTTCTTGAAGAAGATGTTCTGTAATCTCTGTGACTCAATTATTTAACACCAAACAATGAGTTTAATGAAAGGTATGTTTAATACTTAAACTTGAAGATTATATTTAAAAGGCTTCCTAAAATAATGGTGTTTCTTTACGAAAACATAATTTCGTCTGGAGTCTCAGGTGGAAAACACTAACAGTGAACCAGATCTGTCAGCATATGCTAAGCCTGCCTGCTAATTTCATTTAGTTCAACTGTAACTTAGCTAGTTAGAAAGGTCAACAATTATTCCAACACACTGCAGATAATTTTCTTCTTCAGTTGGATCAGTTGATTGTGTCAGATCAAATATGCTCAGTTTAACATGCTCTTATTTTGAAATTATACCAAGATGACAGTGAGCAGTGCTGATGTTATCACCTGTTGCTAGGTAACGTCAAACTGCTTTGATCAGCTGTGAGATAACAGGCAGCGATTGTTCCAACTCTTCCATTTACGTGGAATCTGTTTATCAGAGAAGCACAGAGAGAAATCTTTTAGAAATCCTCTCAAAATGAATCGCTTTGTTTCCGATACTCTTCGAGACATGGGAATTTATATTCCCAATCAAGCTGATTGCTTATACTGTGGAGACGGTTGGTTCTGCTTCTTCCACCGGCAAGAGCAGGACCTCATGGAGGGACGCAACAGGCCGACCACTGTATTTCAAAAACTGAAAATGGATCGCTTCCTTTGCGAAACTCTTCGAGATATGGGAATTTATATTCCCAAGGATCAAGCTGACTGTTACTACTGTGGAAGAGGTTGGTTCTGCTTTTTCCACTGGCAACAACAGGATCTCAGGGTGGACCAACCAGAGGACCGCAGGGTGGACCAACCAGAGGACCGCAGGTTGGACCAACCAGAGGACCGCAGGGTGGACCAACCAGAGGACCGCAGGGTGGACCAACCAGAGGA
>CAEFZX010005478.1:0-26319 GCA_903066825.1 Alfaro cultratus | reverse complement strand
ATACGATCTGAATCAATGTTTTTGACGATGGCACTTAATAAAATGTTGGTTCTTAAATTGGTGAGTGTATGACCAATTTAAGTGTATGACCAATAATGGAGAGCTCTTTGGACTGCCTTGTTGCTGAAATGTGTTATGCACATTTAACTTAATTGATTGACATAGTGAAGTCTGTGCCACTCCCACCTTAAATCAACGTTTCTTCTGTGAAGTACAGAGGAGCTATGGTGCTCCAAAGTGAAGGTTTCTCACTTTTGCCAAAATCTAACTGACATCATGGAGGAGTTTTTTTTTTTTTTAAACATTTTTAGCAAATGTTGGCTGATTTGCAGCTTCTCAAAATCATAATACACCATCTTCTGTCAAGCTGTATGGTTTGATTCATTTTTCCGTGGGCTTTTCCAACATTGTTGGAGGAAAAGTGAACCAAAGCTCATGCCTTTAGAAGAAGAAATACAAATCCACTGAACTGTAATGTGTATGCATTGCCTTAATGGGAGAGCTCTTAAAACCAATTAGGGTGGAAAACAAATGATCATCAATGTGTGCAATGTGACTTTTATAAGACTAACCCATTAGTATCATTGTAATGAACTGGAATGATACTAGACTGTATTGGAATGTATTTTATGTTGTGATACCAGCCTTTTAGGAAAAAAGGGGATTCAGCTTGTGATGGACCACTCTCTCTCACACACTCTCACCTATTATTCACAGAGCACAGCCATCATGCAAAGACATAAAGACATCATATATTTGGACAGAACCCCAGTAGCTGTGGTTTTAGGAAGTAAAAGCCCTCTGGATCTGTTCCCACCTGCATCCTCCCCCCATCCTGTGTTTTTGTCTCAAATCTCATTCAGGATGAATAAATTAAAATCCTTGCATGGATAAATTACTCTGAATTTCTGAGCAAGTAAAGTTGAAAACATGAAGACAGAGTTCTGTTTTAATTTGATTGCACAACAGTTTTAGTTTTACTTTTGCTGTAAGGAAACAAGAACAACTAGCACAATGTTGCCCTTTCCGTCCTCTTTCAGGTGAGGGATTTTCTTTCTTCACTTTCTCCTTCCGTCTCTTTCATCAGCTGGGCTGTAATTAGCCAGAGCTGAGATTTTTTCCTTTTGTTGGCTCACTCAAAGGTGGATAAGCGTCTTTTGTGCCTCTTCGCACCTTTTATATTTCTTTTTAACAAGCTTTCTTTTCCCCAGAGAAGACTCTGCAAACCAGCCGTCTCAGAGGAAGGCTGATAAGCAAGAAGGAGTTTCTACTTCTCTCCTTAGCCGACGTCTTTATCTCCCAGGACACAATTAGCTGCTCTATCACTCATCTCCTTGCTGCTGTTTCTCTTCTCTCCTAGATGCCTTTTCTTTCTTTTTCTATTCAAAAGACGTCACACTTTGTTGCGGCTCACTCCAAAAACATGTGGAGTACTTTTCCAGAGCAAGCGGAAACAGAAGTAACTGGCAAGATAAAATTGTGGCTTACTACTTTGTGTTGTTTACGACAGAAAAGCGTAATCCTGAAGGGCATTCAAATTGTATTTTACAAAACACACAGGTGGAGGTACATTTCCTGGCGTTTAGTTATGTATTGACTTGAGGTACTCTACTGTGCAAAGAATGTATGGTTTAAGACAGGCGTTGCGTTCCCTCATGTATAAGATTTTGTTTTTGTTAACTTAGCTTGATGATAAACAGGTCTTTCATGAGAACACTGAAAAAAGAAAGATAAGATAGGATTGGATTTTGTCCAATCCTATCTTAATGATCTGTTAGTGAAAGTAATGGTTACATAGGTACTTACCCACCATTGCACATCTGCATTGTGTTTCAGCAGCGTACAAAGATTTGCAGTGTTAGCATTACATTGTAACCCACCTTACTTCAGAAGTTATTTAGATTTAAAAGGGACATTTTGTCAAAAAGTGCTGTAAAAACATGTTTTTCAAAGTAAAATATGCACTGTAAAACATAACAGTCAATCTTAATAACAAAAATAAGTTGAAATAACAAATATATAAAAATGTTGTCACTCATTTCTATCAATTAACTAAACTCAGATGCATTTTTGAAGTAATCACTTAGTTTTTTAAGTGCAGCACAAGTTTTGGGGCATTTTAAATAATAAATAATTTAACATAATTCCATAGACTCATTTTTGTTTAAGTTAGCTTTATATCTAAAATGAAAGCCATATCGAGTATGGAATTGCTTGCTGAAAATTTCAGCTAATTTTTCATACATGATTGGCTTTACTATTAGTTTCTAAATCAGAATGTGGTGAACAAATAAACATAGAAACAGTATATCCAAACATTTTTTTATGATACCCTACAGAAAACGTGTTACAAAAAGAAAAAACACCCTAAATTGTTAGTTACCTTCTAAATACAGTAACATGCTGCACATTAATCTGCAGAAATAGTGAGCAAGCCCTATTGTAGTAGACTTAGTGAATGTTCTGGGTTTTTTTCCCACTGCTCTGAGCATTATGCAGCCTTTTTGTAATGCCCAGGTTATTTCCATGCCATGGCTTAAAGCTTAGTAAGACTGCAATGTCAGACAATCCAAGTGAATGTGAAAGCATCATTATTTGATGGACCTACTTTCAGAGAGAGGCGTCACATTGTGACAGATCTGGGGAAAACCAACTATTGAACCGATGGTTCAGTCAGGAAACAGACAAGTTCATCTTACACATGAGGTAAGTTTGTTTTTCACTTCTGCAACCAGATTTATGTGTTGTTTGATCTCAATGTACAGTATATATGTCATATAAATAATTTTGAAATGATTTACAGGAGATCCACTACAGATCACAGAGAAGAACTAGATCAAACTTCCTCAATGACCCAAAAAGCCTGCAGATTTGAACCAAATATATGCTAATCCTGTCCAGTCTAGTTGAAAATCAACATTCATCCCAAAGGAAAAAAAAAGCTACAGAAATAAAAAATCTATGAACCTCCCACAAGGTTAGGATCATCCACAAAAGACTAATCAATTGAATGTGAAGAATCATAAAAAAACATCTGTGAGTAAAAGACAGGGTTTTTAAAATAAATTACACATATTAGACCCTTACAGAAAAATACGTTTACTGATGAAAACAAATTAATGGATGAGTATAAAGTATTAAAAAAGGATGTGAAAGCAGTTTCCTCTGACTTTTGTGCACACACTGATTGGATTTTATGTAAAAAAATATATATATATTTTTATGTGTATATTTTTACTATTTTGTAGGATTTCTCTACCTTTGCAACTTGAACTGTGTTATTTGAGATGTCTTTGAATCTCTAGATTAAGAGATCTTTTTTCATCTTTTCTTTCCAGGGGATAGGTATGAACGATCTTTGGCCTCCTCTCCAGCTTTTTCTGCTTTATCTTATCTTTAATGATGTAAACAAACATTCAGGCTGATGTTCTCCACTTCATCTGCAGCCCAAAGCAAACCAGCAATTAAAACAGAAGCAGTGAAGTTGAACCGCGTTCATGCAGATTAAAACAACATGATGAGGAGCCTCGCGCATTAGGAAACACTGATAATAAATTAAACTGTTAGCAGAGCGGTTAGCGAAAACTGTTTCCTTGTGTCGATTTGTTAATCTATGGCTCATTTGCAATGAAGATTAGATGTTCAGCATTTAGTGCAGATGCTATAAATGGGAAGTTTATTTTAATCATTGCATATCTCATTTATTCACATTATGTCCCACATGTTGGGATGTGCGGGCTGCTTTTGTTTCTTTTAACTCAAACTGTGTGAACTTTTCTACTTTCTCAGTCTGTATGCGTCAATGTTAAGCAATAAAATCTACAATTCAGTTAACTGAACAAGAAGGCACTTTAGGCACAATATAGTGCAGTGGAGAATCCATGGCAGCGTTCACACAACAGGCAAATGTGATTCGAATCGGACTCTTTTGGCTCAAATGTGACCTATATCCAACTTTTAATGGCAATCTGAATAACCCAAGTCAGATCATTTCAGGCCCTCCCACCCTGCAAAAAAAAAAAAAAAAAAAAAATCTGATTTGCACTGCTTTCATGTATGCTGATGCAAATCCGATCAATTTCAAAGCATCTGCATTCAGAACAGTTATGTTGCATTTTATTAGACTTTTACGTTGTTGACGTGCTGCAAATATGAGTGTAAAAAATGGCCGAAGGAAGCAGTGCTTTCTTTTCTTTTTTACTTTCTTTGGCTAGTTAAGATGACACTTCCATCTCCTTTTGCTAAGCAACTTCAAAATCAATGCATATGTGGCAGGATCCATCATTACTCCCGTAAACAGCGCCCTGCTGTCACATCTGTCCTTCTTCTTCGCATGTGAAGTCACTTTGTAGTTGTAAACTGTTCACACAGAAGTCTGATTGCCTTTGCATTTCATTAGCAGCATGAAGACAAACACACACACAAAAAAACTAATTTCTGAAACGTGCTAAGCAGAGCCCACCCCAACATACGTGCTGAGTATGCTTCTTTAGTGTGACGTAAAGATAGTTTTTTGCTTCAACATGCCTGTCCCATTGCTGTTTCACTTGTGACTTAAAAGTCAGGTAAAACTTCTGGGAAAGACATTGTGTTTTTATCTGATGTAGTAATTATATTTCTGTATTATTCTTTGGCAAAACACTGCTTGTATGAGTTACTTCTTGTATCCAGAGTGTTGCGGGTTTGTGTTTGTTTTCCTACCTTCCTCCTCCTCAGGGTGACGAGCAGGTGCAGCCTCCAGCTGGAGTTCGTCAGCAGCAATCAGGGGAGCAGTATTTAGAGGAGTGGTTTCTCTGAGACAGACACCAGGGCCCTGTTTCAGAAAGTAGGTTTAGTGACAACTCCCATTAAGTTTAGAGTTAAATATGGGCATAACCTGGGTTTTTGATTTCAGAAAATCAGGTACCCAGAGTCTAGTTAGTACGGCGTCATTGTGTGAACCAACCCTCCACGGTACGCCATGATGACACTACTTTACTATTTCAGTGTTAGAACTTTTAACTTTGACTACGCCTTCCAAAGCTGCAGTACTAAACTTTAACTTTCACCTCTGTGGGTTTGAATTGGCAACACTAAATGCATTTTACTACCGGTGGTACTTATCGCAAGGTTTGGGTCATTCATTAAAAACACTCAGGTTAGAGTTTGAATAAATGTGCTTTAGAGACTAGATTTTCTTTCTTTTTTTTTGGATGTGAGGTTATGTTAGTTACATAAAAGAATAACATTACAAATTTATTTTAGCTGGGTGTCAACAGATGTGTAGAGTTGTGCTTCAGCAAATGTAAACTTTTTTTTTTAACACATCTTTTAAGATAATTATTTGGCTATAGTGTGGTGATAAAACAATGGGAAATAAAGTTCATGGTTTTCATATTCACAATTCCCACATTACAATGGTCTCAAATGTGTCAATTAAAAGGATGAGATTTAATTAAAAGATTAAAAGTAGTTCACATGTCTGAAAAATAAGTAATTATGTAGCACTTGTATAAAAGAGAAGTCGTTAATTTTCAAAGCGCTTACAGACATCAGCTGTCAGTCTTTTAATCCTCAGGTTTTATGTTCTGACTCCCTTGATTTTGTCTTCTATTCATACTCTGCAACTCCAGCATTACTTAAAAGTTTTACAGCCGTGTTTGAAAAGAAGCATTTACAATGCAGAGTGGTGAGGTGACACTGACATTGAAACAGCACTCAGGCATTTTCTGTCTGAGTTATGGAACTATTCAAAACAAGTTTTCAAAAGCAGGCACTGCACAAGGACCCCCGACTAGAGAAATATTGTAGACTCAAAGAACCCTGAACAAGTCAGTGCCTGGCGAGAAAGAGAGATTTAAAGTCTGACAACCTCACTGTCATTAGTCATGGTCTTCCAGAACCAATCCATATTTTTCATGCTTCAGTAGAGGTTCCTCTGATTGTGGATTTTTGCTCATTAGAAGTTCAGTTGAGACAGATATTTTCTTATTCCTGCTCTCTTGTGGCTAGTAGAAAATCTTTAATGATGGCGGAGCTCGAAGTACATGCAGGACAGCGCTGTAAGAAACACCCAATTTACAATCGTAAAAATTCAAACTCACTCATGGATCATTGCTAAGATGTCCTTTGTGTCAGAATTTTAACTCTTTCTCATTCAAAAAACCCCAATGGGTCCTCTGGTAAAAAGGGAATCGACAGAGGCTCAGAGATCAATGTGAAGAGAGAGCTCTTCCTGTCAATACCTGCCTAAAATAATGGTTGAACAGTTGCAGAAATGTCTCCTGAACTTTTCATACTGTTAATGACCCTTAAAATAGTGAGACAGTGGATTTCTCTTGCTCATTTATCAACAAGAGGTGGCTTCCAAAGTTGGCTAATATGAATTAATTTTGATGTTTCAGGGTTAAATCTCGTATTGCATGAGAAGGGACTTGAGTTTAAAGTTAGTCACTAATAATGCTCAGTGGTGTGGTTATCACGTGGTCTGCAGTCCGAGTCCAGTGGTGATTTAAAAGTTGGGAATACGGAGGGCTGGACATGTGGTTGGGGGCGGGAACAGCAAGCAAACGTCATTGATTGACTACACTAAAACCTGACTAAGTCATTTCTTCTAGTTAGCACTGGGAGGAGGCAGAATAGCTTGATTGTTTTTTTGTTGTTTTTTTTCTGTTTAACAGTTTTTTAAATTTTATTTTCAAAACAAAACGAACACAACACAGAGTTGGTGTAATTATAATACAAACTAACATGTGAAGAGGTTAAAGGGAAAAACAAAAAAAAATCTGGGATGGAGAGAGAGAGAAAAAAGTGTATATATATATATATATCATACCATGCTATTGTGACATAGTGGCAGTTTTAACAAATATGTAAAACAAATATTTTTTTTTAATACAAATTTTATGCTGCAGCTTCAAGTCTACAGTAACTTCACTTGAAGAATAAAAACACGACACATAAATCACAATAAAATGTGAAGAATTTTAGTTGTGTGACAGAAATCATGTGACCTTGTTCTCAGTCCCTTGTGCCACATTGGGTTTGCAAAAATGTAAAAGCTTTTTTTTGTTAGTTTAAAGTTTGAACATAAACTTACATAAGAGTTAATAATCATAAGAGTTGACCCGTGTTACTTCTTTGCATAAAACAAAATGTTGCTTGGAGGCTTTTGCAAAAATCTTTTTTAATTAAAGCAATTTCAAGTTAGTTCTGTTATTTTTTGCAGTGTGCATAAAAATGCGGCACGTATCCCTATTAAGACCACATCAACATGTTTGCATCCCGCTGAGAACTGTATTACATGAGCTTATCTGTCTCTGCGTGTTCTGTTATTATGTCTAATTTATGAGCCAGCAGGTCACTGTGATGTTTTATAATTAGAAGATTCTTAGTACAGTGATTCTCCTCGTCAACATCGTGTTTGATTTAATGTGTTTTAAATTTTTTTTCTCGCTGAGTACGGGAACAAAATGTCGCCTCCCTCCAGGCTTGATGCTGTGAATGTGCTGACTTTCAGCAGGTGCACTGTGGGCTCGATTCAACAGAGAGGCAGGTTGTTATCGTTGTTGTGCAGTCTAAAAAACATCAAACCAGCAGAGTTACAACAGCCCAAGGGTGTCACACCCGATGGAAAAGTGTGGATAGAAAAGTTTTCTGTTTTGTTTTTAGCCTGGGAGGAGTGGCAATGCTGTGATTGATTTTCAGAAAAATCTGATTGTTTTTTCCTGCAAACACAGGGGTTCAGGATTTGTCAGAATGTCGACCGCAGGCAGGGCAGTTTTTTCTGACTGCATGCAGGTGGTAGTCATCAATTTCTAAAATCTGTAATTGATCATCTGACGGGAGGTTTACTTTCTTTACCTGAGGCTTGTGTGTTCAGAAATCACAGCTGAATCCATCACTACTTAAAGCAAAAAGGGAAAAAAACATATTTACTCTCTAGATCATACATAATCTTGACGTGCAAATCCATGTCACAGGAATTTTGGTACTTTTGCCCCGTTTTGTTTTTTAGCTAGAATTTGCATTTGATCTTTTCTCCGTCTTATTTTGTGGGTTTCTCTGGTTTAATTCAGATTTTTTAAATATGCTTAATGAATAAATTAATTTGATTTTAAGATGGTCCTTCCTTTCAAGACTAAATGGAAGTCTGTAAGAAAAGGCCCTCTTTATGTGGGACACCTGCTAAGGTTCTTGTTAATAGAAAAGTGAATGTGCCAATTACATGTGGTAAGTATTGTAAGTATTTTAATTTGCTCCTCTTGCTAATTTTATATGCCTGCTCCTGTATCTGAACATTAACAGAAAAATCATTTATGTATAAGTCTTTAAAATCAAAAATGGCGTCAGCACAGTTTCATACATCAAGCTTAATTTTCCGTTAATGCTGGTAACATTTCCTCCCAAGCCACCTCTACTTTTAGACACAATGATAAGCAGCGTGCAGCCATCACCTGAACAGACTTCAGCTGATCCCCAGTTGCTGTTTGAAATAGAGATTTTCTGCTAATATTACACCTAAAAATTACCCGAGCCGCTATCACCATTACCTCAGATGGAAGTGCTGCTCCCAGCAGCGTGACTCCTGTGATTGTTAGTTCTGCTCCCGAAGCGGCCGACGCGCTGGCTCAGTGAAACTTGAACTCCGCTCAGCCTGAGATTTGGACTCTTACTTGTCATTTCATCATTGGATGGTAAATTATAGCAGATGAGGGAAGCCGAGCGTCCTGGGAGAGGGGGCCAGTGTTTTGCCCATCTGTTGCTGTGGTGATGGCAGGGACAGCCTTTTGATTCTCCTCCTTCCTCACCCTCTGCCTCCACACTTCTCTCCGGGTGGGCGCTAATACTTGTGGTGGTAACGCACATTACAGCTGATGGTGTAAATGAGGTTTCTTTGTTCTGTTGCCTCTGTGTTTCTTTCTCTTTTCTTGCTGTTGTAGGTGAAGGCCAGTCCCTCCTCCTTTTTCTTCTGCTGCTCCTCCACATCTGATTCTCTGCATTCCCTCCTCCACCTCGCTGATGGTTAGAGCTTAGAGTCTATTCACTGGAGAGATGAAGCAACAGCTTTCCACTGCCTCCCTGCATCCCTCCCTTCTAAACCCCTCAGACACATTAATCCTTCGCTCAGGCTCGGTTTACAGACACAATAGGTCTCTAAGAATTGGACTTGAGATAATTGTGTTGCTATCCCATTTCATCTGGAATGGAATCAGGTGGCCCTCGCCGCAGAGCTCCGGGGATCCCACATCCACACACACACGAGGTCTCATGCGCACACACAGAGATGAAGTGGGTTTTGGTGAAAGCAGAACTGTAATTATTTTTCCCTTTATTCATAATCATCTCCATAAAAATTCAACACCACCATCTCGAAAACACACATCTAGCCCCACCGAGTCATTCTGATGTGTTGTCATGACGATATGGCAGCAATATGGAGCTTGCCGGAGGCCCCCACATTGTTGAGGGAGGTCAGGTAATTAACCACCGCGCCAACATGGTCGAACACCTGCTCTGGTAGGTCCCACCGGTCATCTGGGCTGGCGACCCCTTTGACCTCTCAACAAACACCAGGAGGGCGGCAGCTCTTTAAATTGCAGAGGATGGTTGAGTTGGGAAAAGCGAACAGGTGGAGAATGTTAGGTGAAGCAGGTGTAATGCTGAATCTCTGGCTAAAACACAGGAGACTTTTAGTTTGCTAAAACCAGACAGAAAAACATTTGCTTTAAAATTAGCCGGGCAAAGGTTATTGAAGACTTTGTCCAACCAGAAGTGCAGAAAGAAAACTTTTCCACAGAGAGCTTCAGTCAAATTGGGAGATAATGGTTTCTACACTACATTACATTGGATAGACACATTGACAAAACTGAGTGCAAAACTGTTTCATCACAGCAGTGTATAACATAAAGTAGCTTGATTTACAAGTTGAAAGCAGCATATCTATTATAGGAGTATAACAAGTTACAAAAATAGACCACCTCTAACCAGTTCAGTCTTGGTCCACCTCGGCCAGATTCACTTTCCATTAGCAAATCCTATGCGGTTCTGCCTGCCTGTTCTCAGATTTTTGAACCCACTTCATGCACAATTCTGGCCACACCAAGCCAGGTATGGCACCGAACCAATTTGATTGACAGCTGGCCGCATTTGTTGGTTGGCTCATGATTTACATCACTGAAAACTCCGAACAATATTGTAGTTTAGCTGTGGACCGCAGACATGCCGTCTGCTGTCGGAGAGCTGCTCAGTACGGGGGAACAACTATAAGTTTATTCACGTGGCTATTGGTTTACATCTTTTGATGGCACATTTAAAAAAAAAAAAATAAATAAAGTGCAAGAATATAATTATAATTATATGTATTGCAAAAATAATCAGCTGAACTGAATCTTTGTCATTATGTTTGGGCCAGCAATTCATTTCTATGAGACAAAGTCAAATGTGTGGGTCCAAGTCTATCAGGACCACAACCTCCAGGTTCTCTATTGTTGAGTGTCACTGCAAACATCAGCAAAGTGTTGACCACATGCTGCTACATGCTCACGTCCCGTCCACAAAAGTGAGGAACAGACCATATGATGGAAAAGCTCACTACCTGTTACTTGCCAGTGGAAAAGTGCCTTATCCTTCTTAGCTGGTCTGTCACCAGTTGGCAAAAATGTTTTAGAAAGGCAGACAAGATGATGTTGAGTTGTTCATTCTTACTTACCATCCCACAACTTTGTCCTCCAATTTCCACATCCTTACCTCCAACAAAACAGAAGCTCGCTACACCTGCAACTATTGTTAGAGGAGGAACAGGACAAGCTAAACATCTAAAACACAAAGCAGAACAGCTTTGAATTGGTGATTTAATTTAATGAGAACAGAAAAGGAGATTGAGGCAGAGATTGAAATATAACACCATGGACAGGCTAGCCAAACCTTGATAGTGCTTGAGCTAACACTGAGCTAGTCATCCTGAAGCAAGCCAAGAAAAGAACATGTGAAAAACAAAGGGTTTGTAAATGAGAAGTGCAGAAGCAGAAAATATTTTTCTAATGTGACTTTATCATGAAATGATAGAAAATAAATTTGAGAGAACTAGCAAGAGAAAATATTCTACCAACATTCAAACAGGAGATGATGCGACACGCCCACAATATCCCCCCTTTATCTGATATCACCATCTATACCTGGTACTAATAGCTCCTAAATGTTTTATTTTAATGAAAAAGGGGTTTTATAATTAATTATCAACTTTGTAAAACAACAATTGCCAAATTTACCTGTAATATTTAGATTTTGAATCCAAAATGATTGTTTTGTACAAAGGAAGGGCAGGTAAAAAAGCTGTATAACACCCAACCCTGAACCTCTCTTTACATTTCAAACATGTTTTCTGTCAACTGACAAAACCTTTGGAAATCCACTGATTGCTAAACAGAAATATAAAGACTGAGATCAAAGTAGAACCAAGTGAATTCAGGACTTCATGTTTGTATAAAACTTCACCCTGATTAAAATTTAGCAACTAAACCTTTTCTGCACAGGTATGCCTCATCTCATTCAAGCTAAGCACTACTGAAGAAACCTTGGAAAACCACTTTTCACTAAATGTATTGCAAGCATTCCTTTAATTATTTTCCATTTTGCTATCAGACAAAGAATTTCTCTTCACAGCTCTTTATTTTGTATGTATTGTATACAATTATTTTGTTACTTGTTGATTTATAATTAAATTTGAACATTTTTTGTGGAGGTTGCTCTGGGGTGTCCGACTTTTGACCTTCAAACAAACAAAAAATAAAATGTTTCCAATGGAAAAGCATGCTTTCTTCCATTCATAATTTTTACATTTCCTCTCTGTCCTTTTTGCCCACACTGTCTGAGAAGACTTGGAATAAAGTAAAGTGAAGAACTTGGTGAGTAAGGGCAATAAGACATATTTTTATTCTTTATATCGTTTGATGTCTTGCTTTCAAACATTTGTCTATCTAGCTCTCCATCTAAAAACCATTATCTATACCTGCGTATCAGGGTCATGTGTGGGGCTGGTGCTTATCTCCAGCAAACAAATTATATATGTAACTTATTTATTTCCGTTGAAAAGAAGAAAATCATTAGTGGAGGGTAAAATAAACACACAGCTGTAAATCTCTTTTCTGCCCACATGCTTCACCCTTTGTCACATTATCCTTTGTTCTGCGTTTGAGCTGTTGATTACATAATTGTTGTTATATAATCAGCTTTTTTTGCAAGACAGAAATGGACTGCTTAACTACAGTCTCTTCTCTCAGACCCACCGAAGCAACAGAAGGATTAGCAATATTTTTTTCTGTATAATGTTTTTTATTATTTCAAGAATTTCTTTCTGCATCTAACACCATTATAAAAAACTATATATAGAAATTTGTGCTCATTTAGACACAGTTTAAATTTAAGTATGTTGTATGTCAGAAAGATTAAATAGTGTAACACCCATTTCAACAAACGATTAAAGCTGCAAACATACTGAGTTCATAAGTAGAATTACAGAGATCTCTGTGAAGCCAATATTAAGAGTAAAGTAGGAGTTATGTCAGTTTAGGGCTCTGGAAAATAGACATAATCCTAAGGTGGCAAAACATCAGCAGTGATCTTAGAAAAGCAACTGTTGCTGCAATTTGAAAAGGGTTAGAAGTCCAATTTTACAGAAAGAAATACTATTTTCAAGTGGAAAACATTTAGGAGAACTGACAATCTTCCCTGTAATGGTTCTCCCAGCAAAGTAACCTCATGGTCAGACTGTGTAATGCTCAGAGAAATTAGAAAAGACCCAAGAGCTCCATTTCAGACTCTACAGACCTCAGACGGCATGTTAAAAGTTAAAAATTATGATAGGGCAATTGGAAAAACAGTGGAAAAGGAAGGCTTGTTTGGAAAGGTTGAAGGGTAAAACCTGATTTCTTTGAAAAGAACATATTAGCAGAATTTTACAAACTTTTCTCTGAATGAACAACAAAACTTATGGAACAATATTCTTTGAACAAATTAGTCGAAGGTAGAGATGTTTGTCCTTACAGCAACATGTTTGGAGAAAATCAAACACAGCATATAAGCAAAAGAAAAAAAAATCATGTCATGCAGCTCCATTATTTAGGCTTGTTTTATTACAGAGTCTGCAGTCTCTGACAGGGTCACAAAGTTCTTTGTATAAGCAAAGTGTCCTCAACTCAAATCTCATATCACCTTTTAGATGGACCCAAATCTTACCAAAGAGACTTTTGTGTGACTCTTGACATGTGATTAGAGGACAAATCTCAAAGTTGTGGAATTTCACAAACTTCCTGTCCACTTCAGTAGAGAGGGATTTGGTTTTGTCTGAACAGGGATTTTGAGATGTGTTGAAGAACAAGACTATCAGCAAACCTATCAAGGTTGTTCCTAACTGGATGTTTTGTGTGTTCACCATGACAGTTTTTAATGGTAGGTGGTGGCCACTTTTATTTATCTCTGCCTTGAGATGATATTCAGGTTTGTAGCCAATATCTGAAAATATCTAGGAGGGGTTCAAAAACCATTCAGAGTGTAAAATATATTATTGTTGGTGAAAAATAGCAATCTTCCTAGGCCACAACTTCATTTGTTTCATCCTTAATGGTAAAAAAATCATCATAACACATTTTGTATCTGTAAGTGAAGCCACTTGTTATTTTGGTGACATTGTTGATCAGCTTCTATACAAATATTTATTAAACCTCATTTTATCCTTTGACAAAAACATGAAAGTCTAATAATTTTATATGTCATCTGCGACCCAAAACCGATGTTACTGGAAATGAGTACGACCCTGAACACACACACAACAAATGATTTTGTTTATGTTCACTAAAGTGTATACATTACCTTTAAATCAGTCATAATTACACTTCACCTGTTAAGCACTCAGGATTATGTGCATGGGTTGCATTATTGTAATTTTCCACTGTTCAAACTGCCAATTAGACCTTGATGAACCAATTGAGCTTCAAGAGCCTTCCAATGAGCAACAGTAAACCTGTTCACACAAAGATGGTGCCATGAAGCTGCAATAACAAGTCCAGTGTGGCTGAAGACAATAAAATCCTATGTAATAAATAATGATAAATTACCCTACATTGTAAATTCAAAACCAGTCTCTTAATGGATATAATCAAAAGTTGTTCTGAATGGCCACAAAGCCCAGCAATGTAATAGGGAGGTTTTGATTGAAATGTGACCATGCAATTGAAAACTTTGAGTTTTTATTTATGTGGATAAAAAAACGTTGCAAACCCAAACAAACCAAAGGATAGTAAAAACAGGAGACAATACTCTACAAAGTTATAGAAAAACAAAACACAACCACTAGAAAATGGTAAAGTAAAATAAAAAAATGGTAAAATAAAATAAAAACATGTTTCTGATGTTTCCTTAGAAATTCTGGACAAAAGCAGAGTAGCTGGCTTTGGCTAATCAGGAGATTGTGAAGAGTTAAAGCAAGTTCAAGACACCTGAGGTGATTTGGAAAAACAGATTTGTTTCATGAATTAAGGACTTCATTTTCATTTAGTAATTTTGTTCTGTATATTAGGCTTTTCACTTGTTAGTTTGTATTATGTTGTGAGATGTAGTTCCCATTTTATTCTAACAATTTTGTGTTGTTTTTTGTTTTATTTACTTCCTTTAATTTGGGGATGTGAATCTTGTCACTTTTGTCTAGTGATGTCAAGTTATGGTCAAGTTAGTTATTGTTTACCCGATTTACCTGCTCTCTATTTGTTGTATAAGGCTGTGCATTCCCCTGGTTCACATTCAGTTAAATCATTCTCATTGCCACTAAACTTATTCCATTTGCTTTTTTTCATTCCTTGTAAGGTCTTTATACTCTCTCCTGGTTTTCTCCCTGACCATCCTCTTTTGCTTCATGGGTCTCATGTCTTTTTATTTTGGATTCCCTTGTGGATGTATAAGCTTTTGGACTTTCTATTTTAATAAACTCTCCAATCTCAAGTTTTCATGTTTACCACCAATTACTTCCTTTTTGCTGCCTCAGTGCTCTCATAAACACACATCATGACAAGGTCAGGTTGCACTGGAAAAGTTCTTAATAGGTAACAGAAGCAGTTTTTGGAGGCAGGTTTGTCCTGCAATTGTTGGTTTGCCGGTTCGATCCTCGCTCCATCTGCCTCTGTTGTTGTGTCCTTGGGCACCTGTTTTACCTGCTAGTGGTGGTCAGAGGACCTGGTGGCTTTGGTGCATAGGAGCCTTTGTCAGGCTGCCTCAGGGCAGCTGAGGCTACTATCTAGTAGCTTGCTACCATCAGCTTGAGAATGTGTGTGTGTGAATGAGTGAATGTAGTGTTTTTGCTTTGGGGTTCTCTGGACTTCATAAAGCTCTATACAAGTACAGAACATTTTTACCATTTGTTCACAGTTCCCATTCCACAGGTTGAACTACTTTGACAAAGCTCTGTGTGATGTGTGCAGTACTGGTGTTTTGCAATATGAAAACTTTTGTAAAATTCTTCACTAATTAACTACAAAGACTAGGAAATGGCTAAAAACATCTGGATGGAAATTGCAAAGTCGTTGATTACAGAAGAGGCTATCTGAAGAAAAGTGTGGCACTCTCTCTGTAACTGTCTCATAAAAGCAAAGCAGAGGATGCAGGGAGGTAGTGGGAATTCTGACAGAGTCATGAATATCCCAAAACCATGTGACTCCGCATCGACTGTTCCAGTTTGGATAAAGTATGGGAAAGACTTTGAATAAACACAGGCATACTCAATGTTGGATTTAGGTAGCTTTTAAAGCCAGGTCATTTTTTAAAGCAGTAACAGATCAATCTAAAGGTGTTTCCAGCCTGTTTTACAGTACATGTTTAATTTGTGTCCATGCAACATATCTTGTTAGAAAAAGACAGTCTATGAGTTGATAAACTGTGACTGAAAATAGTTCTCTCTACATTCCTTTTGGTCTTTTTGATTCTGCACCCCCAATCTGGCTCAGGAACTGTGGAGACTCGGCACAGACAGGGTGTGATAATCAGTCTTCTCAATATTGTTAATGTGGATTTCTGAAATGATTTACAAGCTCCCACATTTTAGGAAGGTATTTCCATCTATCGTTTGTACATGTATCTGATTGTCAGATTCTGTTTAAACATTCTGACTTTCTGCTTCTTCAAACATCAGGAGAAAGCATAAATATGAAAAGCATCAAACCTTGAATAGGAAACAGTCATCACATTCAGTTATGAGTTCTTAAAAAATAAAAGCATAAAACCGGTGGCAATCATTAAATACTGAGAGAACCAGAACAATATGACTCACTTTGAATCAATGTTGTCTGAACACTCGTTGCTATTTGTTAACTGAATGCATACATTTATTTTACATCAACATTAAATGATCCTTTTTTAAAATGTTTTCTAACTTCTTGAGCAAAATGATAAACAACATATGACTCCAGATCTCTCGTTTTCTGCCTGAATCTTTTCTCTCACCCCTTTTTTCTCCCCCTCACTCCAACAGTTCTCACCTGTAGGGGTCACTGGTGCTCTTTTTCAGCTCCAAGGGCCCGTCAGTGTTATGGCAGCCCCTGTAGTGAAACGCCTTCCAGGCATCATTTTCTTGGTCTGAGTATAAAATGTTTTTCTTTTTTTTCCTTTTCTTGCATAATGGAGGCTGGAGAATATTAACAGAGCAAATATCTGATTTCATGCAAAAGAAAATATCTGATGTACGGAGAGGAATATTAAACATGTCTCCTGGTATTGTAGTTTTTAGGGTAACTCGATGCTGAACAAAATGAACCTCTCGCTCTGCAGCGAGAGAGGAGTGAAACTATGTTGGTCTCTGGTCTTAGAGGATCACATATGCTGAATAATAACAATAAAAAAAACAGGTCATTCTTCTTTGCACAAACTAATGTTACACATTTGCATGCATCTTCTCACTGTATTTAAGTCAAGTGCAGAATAATTGCTGTTGTACTTTTTTCTCATCTTAATGCTGGCAATACAAAAACACCATAGCCATTTTCAAAAGAACAAACATTACTGTATTCTTATTTATCCTTGAGAATGATCAGACTTGCCTGTACAATTATTCAGTACAAACAACTAAAATCAGTTGTAAAACATTTGCTCGTGCTTTTTCAAAATCTTCAACTGTGATGGTGAGGACTGTAGTCAGCTAAATCCAGTAGTTGTACCCTCATCTTCCTCAGCCGTACCTTTGGAGTCTGTGCTTGTTTTTGTGAAAAATGCATGGACGCCTGTGGTAACTTGTTCTTGAAGGCGGCATAGGTTGGTCTAAATTCTCTGCTGGACTTTTCTGTTTTAATTCTGCAATCACAGAAGTGGAAACAAGCTTTGCCAAAGGCACTGAAAAAGCCCTGTACCATCATAAAATATAGTTTTAGGTCTTGCTGCCACTTCTCCTTTACCTCTATATCTTCCAAAAACAATCTGGCCACAAACTCTGAAACTACTTCCTGTTTCTCTTAAAAGTATAAGAGCTCTGAAGTCTATATTGGTGTCAAATTTACTTCGCTCACGTTCACATCTAAAGTTAATAAAAAAATCTTGGACTGAAACAAGAACTTCATACGACTTCTCAAGACAGAAAATATATTATTGCTGTCATGAGATCTTCTGCTACACAGTTTTATTGGATCCCATGAAACATCATGTTTCATGGGATTTTTCTCCCTCTACAAGGGAGAAAAATCCAAATTTCTTTAAGTCCAACAATAATATTTTTTTTTTCATTTGATGATATATGAAACACAACAGGCAACATCATTATGAAATGTGCTATACAAGTAAATGTTGATTTATTGATTGATTATGCTCCAAGCTAATTACTAGTAATCGAACACGGATTGGAGCATTAGAAGAAAACTTCTCAAACTGCAATAATATAATTAAAAGGCATAGTAGAAAGGCAGCAGAAAGAAAGAAATGAATTGAGACAGCTACACCAGAACAGGAGCAAGAGAGATTTTTGGAATTCATGACTAAAAAGCTGGGAGTTTTTTTTTCAAAGCAACTGCTTTGGTTTTAATCTTTCTTTGAGCTGCATAAGCCTGGAATTCAATCAGGAAAAAGCTGATGAATGACAAATGTGTGATACTGCAAATCATGGCTGCAACTTTTATACCCAGCCATAACTAGGAGTTTTATCAATTTTATAACAATATTTTGTGATATTACTGTGAAAAGGATAAAAGTGATAGTTGTTCACTGTTGACTGTGTTCTATTTTTGTATTTTTATGATGTAAAGCACTTTTAAATGCCTTGTTGCTGGAAGGTGCTATACAAATAAAATTTTGATTTGAAGAATTGCTTATTACTTTTTTGGGTAATTGTGTCTGTGACTGCTTGGCAGAGCGACCATTGCCCCACAAACACAAATACTGCTCTTGAAAAACATATACTTCTTTATCACAACAGTCAGATAAAGATGTGTGATTTGTATCACTAAATTGCACACACTTGCTGAATTTATTCATATTTTCAAGTGTGTTGATATTTTGCAATTCTTTCATTGAAGAAAAACTGAAGAAAATGATAAAACAAACAATCCCAGCAACATGGACAGCTCTGGTGGGTTTTAGACATTAATAGGAATTTATCTGGAGTCACATTCTACTATGGGAGGTGCTTGCCAAGGAACCCTGAGAAGGACCTGGAGAGAGATTCTCAAAGATGAATGCCTGGATTACCATGGGAGACCCCTTATCTCCATGGTCCGACCTGAAATTGTGAAGGAATGGATGGATGTGCCTGTTTAAACTGCCAGCATTTAAACAGGCAAATCCTTAGAAGTTTTTTTGTGATATCTAAGCTCAAAAATCGGTTTTTATGCTATTTTTTTGGCACGTGTCATTTTATCAAGAATAAAATATATTTTCCAGACTATAAGTCACTCTGGAGTTTGAGTCGCATCAGAAATGAAGACGTTGCACTGAAGTATCATGTTAATGATCCAGTGGCACATTGGGTTCGGCTGCTTTTTAACAATCTCATGGTAACTGATGACTTTGGCTTGGAAGACTGCTTGCAGTTTCCTACACACTGATGTCTGTGCTCTAGTCAGGGTGGTCAGGAATGGCTGTGCATAGACGCAGATATAGACAGGTGGTTGCTTTGCATGAAGATGTAACACCAAGGAGACCTGCCTGCAAATTTATTCATATTCATCTACTGGGGAACTCCTGGGAGGTAGAGACGTAACTGCACCGTTCACAAATTTCAACAGGTGTTCCAGTAGTTTTTAAAAGGTAGCACCAACAGATACACAGAGCTGTCTAGACAAGCTATGGTAGTAAAATCTGATGAGGTAGCACAGATCGTCAGAACACTGGTAGCACATTTTTTATGTATGCAAATGTGGACTCATTCCTCCGGCTCTGGCTATTTTGCTCTCAGTCTGTGGTTCATGTCTGTCAGTATAAATTAATATTTAAACAATCAGTCAAAAATTGAATCATGAAGAGGAAAAAATAACAAACGTAAGACACAGGACCAGCCATACTATGAGAAAAGGTACATCTTATAGTCCAGAAATTATGGTATAAGGGAAAGTGTTGATGTACATTATATCATTCCTAATTTGTTTCGGATTTGATGTTTCACAGTAATAAAGGAAGAAAAGAGTCTGAAATATTTAACCACTATTAAAGCCCATTGATTCTCTTTTACTTGCTTCATTAGCATCAATGAAACATGATGATTTGCTCTGATTTCTATTCACATAGAACTCCAAGATTACAAGTACATCGACATTGACCAGCATAAAAAAAAAAAAAGGAAAAATCTAAAACGCAGGTCTGTTGCAGACAAAGTTTGACTAAGTCTCATCTGAGCTTGAGTCAGTGTAAGAAACAGTATTATGGTGACAGGTTCAGGAGTCAGTGATACTGCTGCTCCACCTCATACATCACATATATCTACAGAGGACAACAACCAGGAAGGAAATAAAGCTTCTTTTACTTCAGTGAGCTGGAGCATCCCAGTGACCTCGATGCAGCCAGGGAAAATTCCCACATTCATGTGCCAACCAGCATACAGATCAGTGCTGCAGCTTTATGATTCAGGGAATTAAAAGAAGAAAGAAGAAAAGAAACATACCTCCATCAGCAGCTACTTCAAACACTCCGGATAGAGAAGATTTGTTTTCCTCCTTCAGGTGGCGAACCAGACACATGCGTTTCTAACAATTCTGTAATTGAAATACTGTAATGAGAGTTGTGATGATAATTCAAAGGTTAATGTTTCTGTAATTTTAGGATCTCAATGTTGGCTCCTTGCTAAATCAAAATGAAATTTAAAATTCCTCTCAACATATAAAGGTGTAAATAATCAAGTTCAGTCTTAGATTAAAGATCTGATTGTTTCATGTGTTTTTTACAGAACATATTTCTCTGAGACTGCAGCTTTACTGGTGGGTCATGCAGTTTCTAAAAGTAGAATAGTATTACCTTTGAATTATTGAGCTCTTCTGCCGTGAAGCCAGCTAACGATTCTGAGGACTGGACATAAAACTTTACATTCTGATAAATTCATCTTTGTGTCTTCTTTGTGTTTTTTCATTCTCTAGAAAGTACTCTGTCTAGTGCTTCTGTGTTTAATTGTGTCTTTGTTCTGGCTGAACTCATTGACAAATATAGTGCTGTCATTTCTTAACCAATAGCGGCAGATGGTCACTTATATTGATGCTGTTTCTAGAAACCACGCTCTCCAGGTACTCCAGCTTCCTCCCACAGCCCAAAAGCACGACTAGTTGATTGACCTTGTGTGAGTTAGCACCGTTGTTTGGCCTGTGTGTCTCTGTGTTGTCCTATGATGAACTGGAGACCTGTATTAGATGTCCCCGCATGGCCCTGCACAGAAAAGCAGGTATAGATAATGGATAGATGGATGTTGTAATTGAAGAAATTAGAATAAAACAGTCAGAGATAGTATCATTTGCAGAGAATGTTACTGATCTAGTGTTTGCGAAAAAATCTACTTCCTTTTTTCTATCTTTTTAATGAGGCTGCTTTATTTTTCTCGTATGTTGGAGGGAGATGAAAAATACCCCCAAACATCTGATTTCAAGTGCTCCATGTTTGGAGCAAACCAATTTTAAAGCTCAAGAATCTTTCCCGCATGGTCTACATGTGTAAAAAACTGAAATTTTAATTCATGTATCTTGCTGGTGATTTGTTCCTACATTTTACTTTTTAACTGCAGGGCTTGAAACATAATTCTCTCAGAAATATGAATCACCTCTGGCTTGTCTGCTGCTTCGTAACATCATCACTTACAGATTCGCCTCCCTATGTTGAACAGTCAGAATCGGAGCCAGTCGGAGGCCACAGATTAATGTTCACCTCGGGGTGCGCACAGCTTCTGGCCTCGCTCCAGGAGATTACATTTGGAAATATCCTGACTTCATCTGAACATGCTTGATTTTGCCTAAAAAATATGTTTCAGAGATGCTCTACATGTTTATGTGAAACAGAATAAGAAAAAAGCAACCAGAATAAAAAATAAAAAAAACCCAGAGCAACATCAGAAGATTGTTTTCAGTTTGACTTAAACAGAAACAGAGGTTTGTTTATTACACAGAAATGCATGATTACAGAGACTCTAATTTGCATTGTGGATTACCCAACCCATCTAGAATGACCGCTCCCGTTTACGTTCAGAGATGTATAAATGAATAATAAGCATTAGAGCTAATGACAAGAACAAGACATTGCTCATTAAAATCTCCTGTCAGCATTCAGAAGATGAAAGCAAATGGAGGCAATAGGACAGAAAAATAGCAAAATATTTGTGTATTTTCTCAAGCAGGTTTTGTATAGCTCACATTTTCTCTTTTTTAAATCACTTTATTCTTTCATAAAGAACTTAAGGATTCAGTCATCTCTGTGTCATACATATCCTACAGATGCACCACGTTGACTCACGTTGTATACAATGAGCGAATGGGTTGTACGGTGCTGTGTCAAACATTAATGAGGTTTTGCTCTGATCAGACTAAATGCAAACAGTATTTTTTTATTTTATGCTTTCTCGGCTCTATGTGAGACCTCCATTGTTTGCAGACTCGCTCAGTGAAGTATAACCTCCTTAGACACCTGTTCACATCCCTTCAACATAATGCTCTGGACACAGGAAATCAATCTACGTACATGGATCATAACTCCCAGACTCGCTATAATCTCTCCTCTCTCAGCATGAGCTTACAGGTAGATGAGGCAAATAAAATGAATGACTTTGTGCATAAAAATCATATATTTCCCTCCTTCATTAGGTTTAGAAAGTTTTCTTTTTTACAGTAAAGTTATGTCTTTGTTGCTGATTAGAGGACAGCTGGGGTGTCTATGGGAAAAGTAGTTATCTTAGAATCTGAAAGTTGTGGGTTTGATTACAGCTTTCTCCTGCTACATGTCGTTGTGCCCAAAGGCTAGGCACTTAACCCCAGGTCGCCTACGGATCTGGAGTTTAGTGTGAGCATGTGTATAGTTTTGTGAGTGCAAGCATTTTGAGCACTTCACATACAAATTCAAACCCTGCAGAGCTACAAGCATCTTTTGTTGCAAGACAAAACAAAACAAAACAAAACAACTGTGAGATTAATAAGGAGAATAGTTAGATCGTAAGGGATGTCTTCAGGACAGGAAAAGATTTGAATCTGCCTTATCTATTGCATAAAAGTCCTATTAAACATTAAAATTTGCTTTGAAGATCTAACGTCAAATTAGAGCTGAGATCCAGTGTAGTAAAACACAGCATCCTTTAAACTTATTGACACCTTATGAAGACATGTAAAAAGCTCTAAAATAAATCAGAAGCATAATCTCTCATAATGAAATTTTTATGATAATATTATAATGTCAGGGCCTCACTGGTTCCCTTTACTGTCTCTGTATGCACACACAGCTAGTTTTATTTAAGGGCTATTTGACATTTTGAAGGATCTTCCACAAGGTTGAGTCCCTGGATCTGTTTTTTCATCTATACTGATGATGTTACTCAGACATTAATGACCTTGCTCATTAGTATTTCTCCAGTTGTAATTTTGATTTCTATGCTGATGAGAGTACTTTCAGTACTGTTCAAATTTCTGTGATTTAAGACTTAGGATATAAGTTTTGAATACAGGCAATTCTGAGTCTTATGTTCAAATTCAGGATCAAACTTAATGAACTGCAGACCTATTAGAAACTGCAAGATTCAGACCCTGAGCTTCTGTCTCAGGACAAATATCTTGGTATTATTATTGATTGGAGTTTCACATTTAATTTAGAAACTAGTGAAGAAACTTAGATTGAAACTGTCCTTTTATCTTTGAAATTGCTCATGCTTCTTTTTTGAAGCCCTTGGCTTCAAAAGATTTATGTCTTTACTGGATGACAGGGGATATTGCACAGATGCTTCTTTTCAGGGTCTGTATATTTTGTAATTGGTCTATAGTGACACTCTTACATCTTTTTTTGAAAAAAAGGTACTTATATGAGTAGTTTTACTGCACTGTACCTTTTTCTTTTACTTGAGTAATATTATTATTGCTATGTATTCATTTTGACCCCCAAAATAAGCTGATGCCATCCCTGTTAAAGTTGTCTGGAGCCTGACAGAACTTGAACAGTTTTGCAAGGAAGAACAGAGGAAAATCGTTGCGTAAATCTGATTGAGCCAAAGCTTCATCTGCCAAATACTGACCTGAAGTGGGTGAGAATGTATACAATCGATTCATGTTAGGTAGTTTTATGTAATTATTATTTTTGGAGAAATGTATTTTCACTTTTAGTTTAAAGTGATTTATTTTGTTGATTTTTTTATTGTTTTTTTGGTCAAAAGTCAAATTTTGTTGATCATGATTGATTTGTAAATGGAACAAAAGGGTAAATTTAAGTGGAACTGTGTGATTAGGCTAAGATTGAGCTTTTCTGCACATACCCAGTAGATCTGCCAGCTCACAAAGGATTAATATGCTGAAAATCATCGTACCCAGCATTTTTGCAATCCATCTCTCGGAGCTCCATCCTTGTAAAATGTAAGAGGAGAAGACTATGAAGGCTGTGCTGTCAATATTGCAAAAAATATTGACAGCAGGTTTGCCAGTTTGTGTGACAGAGTTACTTAAGTAAAACTTAAAAACACCGTTTTCTCTTTGCCTGATCACACAGTGTGTTAACATAACTGCTACCCTCTCTTTTTGCATCTCTGATGTGTGTGTTAATACAGTACAAACTATCAAATGAAAGGGGGTTTATGGGATTTTCCAGGGTGTATACTTTCACCCTCACCAAGCCACAAGAAGAGAGAGAGAGAAAAAAAAACTTTAAAAATATGGCAGAGCTGAGCTACAGACAAGCACCGAGTGGGAGGACGAGTGAGCAAAGGTGGTACAAAGAAATCTGCTTCCACCAGAAGAAATTACCACTTCAGCATGAAAACATGCAGCTCTGAAACCCTGCACCAATAAAAATAAAGAGAAATAAACAAGAAGCAGTACTCCGCCACCTCCATTTCTGTTCATTTATTCTCACCAGCCACAGAGTTTATCATTATAAGTGCACAGCCACATCAGTCATGTTAAAGCCTGCACGTATTTTACCACTATGGTGAAGAAAACACTTAATCTGATGTGCTTTCACCGCCTGAGGTTGCCCCGCTTGATGAGAAAACTGAAGAGTTTCTTTTCCCCTTCAAACAAAGAATGCTGTGCTTTTGTGTAATTGAACAAGTGCCAGCTTTTTTGCTCACACATCGTTTTGTGTCGTCATCTTCCGACAACGCAGTCAGGAAACATCCAATAAAGGTCTAAGCTTTCCAAACACAGCCCAAACAATCCTCTTCTCATAAATCCATGGTCAGATCTCTGAGCCAATCAGCTGCTTTTATCAGCCTGTCGATCGAGTGCAGCCACACAGCGAGCTATCGACCGACAGTCCTTTTAACGTCCGAGCTCTTTGCTGAAAGACAGCCCACCGCGGGGATCAAACCCATGGCCTGCTGCGTTCAGAGCACTCCTTCTTTCTGATCCTCGCCGTCAAAGAACATCACAGCAACCAAAAAAAATAAATAAACAAATAAAAAACGACCAGAAATGAATGGTAGAAAAAGAGCTGTTTGAGCAGGAAACAAATCAGTCCGTAGACAAGCAGGCAGGAAACAGTCGTGTCGGGCTTTTAATCAGTCACCGAGGCAGAGGATCAATGCAGCGGTCACTCAGTTACTGACTGGTTACTGACTGGATGTTGTGAAGCTCAGCAGGTCGATCTCTGCAATCGATGCTGAAAACAAGCAGAGATACGACCTGCTGTGTGTGATTGCAGGTGAGTGTGTATGTGTGCGTTAACTCTTTTCTGTGTTCTGAATAGAAGCTCAGCTGAAAAGCTTGTTTGTCTCTAAGCAGCAAACAAATCTACTGAAGAGGATTAGGGCCACCGGAAAAAAAAAAAAAAAAAAAATTCTGAGAATAAAGTTAGAATTCTGACATTAAAGTCAGAATTTTTTATTTTTATTTTTTCGGTGGCCCTAATCCTCTTCCGTACAAACCAAACTGTTCTCAAGGGAAAAAAACAAACAAAAAAAACCTGAATGGAAAGTATTTAATTATGTCTCATATCATATCTGAGGCATAAACAAACACCTCTTAAATCAAAATATATGGTCACTTTTGAAAACAAACCCCTTTCATAGCTTGAAAAGATGGATATGCAGATTTATCTTTAAAATGAACTCTGGGGGACAGAAAAGTGCTGGTCATCTCCTCAACCTCGACTGCTCCATGTCATAATTCTGTATGGAGCTCTGGGATGTCAAGTTATTTATTTATTTATTTTTTAATTATGCAGTTTTTGTTGGTGCCTTCAAGTCATGAAGTTCAGCATAAACTGCAGTAAATGTCAGCAGTATGAAGCAGCAGGGGTAAGAGCCTGTTTCAAGTCCGAATCCATACTTCTTAACCAAAAAAATTGAAATGTTCCCATCAGGTTGTGGTAAGTCTAAAACACAGAAGTTTGGGTATTAACACCGTCTCTGAGGATGATGGTTTTGCTTTAATCTGTTGTGATAAAAGAAGCTCAACAAATGGCAAAAATCTAGGTTTACACCATCTGTCTGAAGTCTAACCTTCACAAAGGGTCTGCGGATAAGAATCATAAATATATGAATGAGATCCAAGACAAGTGGCTGACATTAACATCCTTTCACATCCTCTCATAATCCCTGTAGGGATGAAGATACAGGACTAGACTGGTTTGAATCAGACTTGATGAGTTTCCAGCTTATTAATACTCATAATGAATATTACTGGTGGAATGCCCTTCTTTCACACACACATATAT